>JAJOZX010004397.1:0-135000 GCA_023014485.1 Bathynomus jamesi | reverse complement strand
TGGTGTCCAATTAATTTATTTTGTTGAATTACTGTATATCTATTAAGTTTATTCTGTGTACGCGTCTTTAGAAATATTTAACGCATAACGTGAACCAGTGTGGGACTAACTTGAGAGATTGGCCACTATCGTTCAATACTTGAACGCTGAGGAGCCGTCCAAGGCCGAGAATCCGTTATAGTCTCTCAAAGAACAATTTTGGTCTAGTCATTCCGTTTTTGACAGGACTTCAAGGATTTATTAAAGTTTTTTTTGCGTGTGTGGACACTAGATATATTTAGTGAGATTTATTTTTTCCCTTTCTGACTAATTTCTTGTAAATTTATTAAATGCCGTTCTCTTAGCAGTGAATAATTTCTTTTCCTTAACAATTCTATAGTTAAAATTCATATGTGCAGTTGTGAACTCGGAGTAACGCGAGTGTAGTTGTTTAAGTATTGAACGATAGTGACCAATCTCTCAAGTTAGTCCCACACTGGTTCACGTTATGCGTTAAATATTTCTAAAGACGCGTACACAAAATAAACTTAATAGATATACAGTAATTCAACAAAATAAATCAATTGGACACCAATAAGCCGTGACAATCCTGAATAAAACCAAATTCCAAAATCACCGTATTTTGAACAGTGGTACACTGAACATTTCAGAATAAAAAATTCTCCAAAAGTGTTGCCAGATTTTGGAGTTATAACAACCCCCACTACCACATTCTACGCTTAGAGAACCCTTACACTATGCAAAACAATTAAACTGTAAATAGATACCTATGTCGTGTCCACGTTGCAACATCACTTCCCTTTAGATCAGCGAGGTTAAACGGCATTGGATCTATTTGGTAGTTAGATGGTTGATCTTCCTCTGTGTTCAGATGATGTAGCGACCCGTAGATAATTTGGATCCTGCGTAAAGCTGTAGGTCCTCTCCCCTTCACATTACCTTCGCCACCACGAAGAAGCTTAAACAACCGGAAATATTAATATTATTATTGCAAATTATGAATGGGTTCGATAACGTAGATAGCGATAGCTTTTTCGAAATATCTCAATATAATAGGACTAGAAATAACGGGTGTAAGTTGACAAGTAGAAGGTTCGAGACAGCAGTTGCGAAAATTTTTTTTACGCATAGAATAGTAAATAGCTGGAATAGTTTGCCGGTAGAAGTAATTAGTAGCACGTCTATAAACATGTTTAAAAATCGATTAGACGCATATGTTGATAGAAAGGGTATAGTTTAAGGTAGTAAAATTAAGGCTTTCTGGGGATAGATCCCACAGCTCAACACAAGTGTTGTGGGATATAGGGAGGCAGCGTCTTGGGTTAGGGGATACTCTCTGTCCTTACACACCCCATTTAGAGAGATTCCTCTGCCGAGCGGTGCCCCCCATAGTACTGTGAGGTATTGAAAAACTCATGATCTTCACTTGCCCCACAAACACCTTTAAATGGGAGACCCAAAATGGGTGCACACACATTTCTACATTACTGTACAGTCTTTACAGCCACACCTACTTTTTTCTCGTAAGTGTATATATTGTAATGTATATGATTGTAAATTTTGACTTGGTCCGCTATCGATATGGACCGTGACTTGATGGATACCGTAATGAAATTGACTGGATTCTTTGGATCCGATATATTTGCATGTCCTTTATAAATAGATATAGTGTAACATATTTGTTGATAGTAGTCTATTATGACTTGATCCTCTGGATCAGAGATTCTATCTTTAATTTTAAATCGATAATTAATTAGTTTTAAATTGATAATTATTTAGTTTCGTAAAAATTGGTCGTTGCCAATTTACCGGCAGTTTTTACATAAATTTCTTATGTTCTTGTGGTTCGGAACCCACGTAAAATTGTAGGTCCCCTCCGCCACCACGGAGGACATACACAATACACGAACACAGTTAGGTAGACCAGCCATGAGTGGATCCTAGGGTCTTTGTTGGTCTGAAACATTATAACATTATAACATTATATATATATATATATATATATATATATATATATAATAATATATATATATATATATATTACATATATATATATATATCTGTGTGTGTGTATATATATATATGTATATATATATATATATATATATATATATATATATATATCCACTAAACTACGAAGTGGTGTAGCGGCTAGTACCCTCATCTCCTATTCAAGTGGTTGTGGTTTGAAACCCTGGTGTGGGCGTTTTTTCATTTTGAAAAATGATGCGGATTCATGCTTGATATTCCATATACGAGTATATTTACATATAATATATATTGTAAGAAGTTGTATTTCTCGTATATCCATACTTGTTATGCCTTAACAGCATATTCGGTAACTGTTGGAGACGCTTTCTTCACAGGCAGATAGAAATGAAATGTAAACTGAAGGTCTACACCAGATTTTAACAGTTCCTAATTTAAAATATTTTCTTAAGTTATATGAAATACTTGAAAATTGTATAATAAAAAGAGTAAAAATGCTTAATCACTGCTGTTTATTTAACACTTAATTACATAATTTACAAAGGTATAAAAAATGAAATGTCATCAATGGGTAGGTATGCCAGACGAAAGTTTATCTTTTTGTGAACTTATTCTTCCGGTTCTTTCGGCTGTGATTGCGCGAAGGCGATCTGTCTGAGGACGAAATCTGGGATGGGGTGAGGGAAGGCGGGGGCGACGGGAAGGAAGGTGGATTCGGGTTGGTATCCCAAGTCGTTGGCTACGAACTTGAGGGTGAATATTTCGCCGTTGGGGAGAGGGAATCTGAGGGGACGAAGTGTTATTAATCATAGTGTCATCAAAAGGGAGATGGTTTTTGTTGCTCTAGAGTTAGAGCTTAATTTTTATATATTGCACAAAGCTTGGTCTAAATCACGATAGGAGCTGAAGTTTAATGTGACGCTTGAGATTAATCAAGAAAGGCACGAAGAGAGTATTTTAATCGCTCGAATTTAGTCTCAAAGTACGAGCAGGGACTCTATCCTTCACTCGCAACCCAACACCGCATACCCCTAGCAGTCACTTAAAGAAGGGGAGAACCAAAAGAAAGCGAGACGAAGATGATTTGGGTGAAGAAGAATCAAGGAAAAAAGAAGGAAAAGAAAGTTAACTTACTCTATTTGCCCTGCGGAGTGGACGGCTCCAGCTTCGCCTACGGATTGGCCTCCCTCAGATATTTTGATTCCATTATCAGTCTCGATATCGAAAGAATAAGTTCCATCACCGGGTTGTACTCTGTCGTCTCTGAGGATCTTAGCTTCTTTGGGGTCCTCGACAAGAGGGGCAGCCACGGCAAGGGCCAAAACACAGGCGAAGATGATCTGGAGTTAAAATTTAGAGACGTCAGAAAGGGTTTACAAAACAATTTACATACATTTATATAAATTTTGTATTATCTTAATCACTCTGTTATTACAGTAGAAATAATACTTATGCAAGGACAAGGAAGGATATTAAAATCATTTCCTCAAACTCTTTTATGAACAATAAAAAGTTAAAGTATCTTAAAATATTTATTGTTTTAAACAAACATTTCAAAGTAGTAAGATAAAAAATAATAATACTTTCTTTCATTAAAACATTGATTTTTTAAAAATAAAAAACTCCTGTTTTATAATGTATACATATAATTATTCTTCCAGCAATTGCTTTTGACCATATACAGTATTTAATATTATTTTAATTATTATTGTTTATCTGAAGTGGGTGATCAGACATATATATATATATTCCTGTAGACCTCTGTGTGGAGGAAGTAACAATTACTGTACAATGTATACAGGGTGATTCAAAAGTCCTGTTCCAAACATAACTCTACAATAAATACCTTTGGAACAGGACTTAAGAATCATCCTGTATTTTTATAAGAAGCTTTAAATCACTGAAGGATGTTTACATTATTCGATAAAAAATGTTTCCATTATATTATCTCACGAGAATATATTATTTGATTGTGCGAATGAAATTTCAACATCATTATACACTTGAGTGACTACTGACAAAAAGATGAACTAAAGGATAACTTAGTAATACCTTTATTCGACAAGAAACTGAGAAATGAAGGAGTAAAGCCGCATTCTAAATGACTACACCATATACAATATTATATACTACAGGAGAATTTAGCGTTAAATTTGCCTCTTTATAACTGTCTAATACAATAGATTTATTTAGTACATTATAAAGTGTTTTTTAATGCTAATATCTCGTGTTGTTTGACCTTCTCCGCAGTGGCAAAGTTCACCTGACGGAGGGGACTTACAGCTTTATAAATAAAAGAACAAAAGTCCTTTATTTTGCTACTATAAGAAAGTACTGCAAATATTAAGCAAGATAAATTGATAAATTCATAAAAGAGTAAATATCAATTAATCATTACAAACATTATATAAAAAATGTATTGAAATTTGTAGGGAAATACAGGGTGTCTCAAAAGTTACTGTTCTGTTGAAGATCTTTTGCTACGAGTTTAGTAAAAAAGTTAGATGAACATTACAAAAGTTTCTTTTTAAAATGAAATAATAAAAAAATTTCTAGTAAAAATTAGACATTTGTATAATTCGAACCATGTAGGGGTAGTGACACCTGAACCGAGAGAACAGTCATCCATCTGACTACAGAGCAGACCCACTGTCGCATAATTTCGTTGCTCTAACGTTGCTCTAACGTGGTCTCGATGTATCTCAGTAAACGTATAGTGTATTACCGAGTTATAAATCATGGCGACAAATATATGTAGTTTTCTTTTATATAAATACATTTATTAAATGCGTTTTTATATTTAATAATGATAATAATGATCATTATTTACTAAAATATATTACTGAATATATTATAAAGGAAAACATTCCTCAAATAAATTTCGAGTTTGCCGTAAAAATATAAGAAATTTTTATTTCGTATTTGTATATTCCCTGAAGAGGAGTTGTGTTAAATTCGAAAGTAGTCGGAGGAGGTTATTCTATTCCTTTGCGATATAATGTTAATAATAATTAATCAGCTCATGCGTTTATCTGTGAATCTTTTTTTATCGTTGTTTACATGTATTTATTTACGAGACAGTATATAATTCAGTGGTGGCGAACCTATGGCACGCGTGCCCATTTGGGCACGCGATCAAATTTGCCTGGCACGCCTAAGCAGAGAAATTGTTATCCAAAAAAAAATGAGTATAAAATAATAGACTTAATGTTTATAATTTGGTGTAATATATATAAACTGTGGTGGGCACGCGAATTTTTTTTTTATGGTTTACATGTTTTTTTTTGCACGCGACTGTAAAAAGGTTTGCCAGCCACCCCTGGTGTATATATATGAGCGTGTAAATATGGCGGCATGTAAAGGTTATAAGCATTAAAATTTGAGTATTTAAATACAGTATTTGAAAGAGACAAACAATTACTGCGTCGCAAATTCGGAACATTGAGAGAGTAAAAGCATTTTTCAAAATACAGAAAAATGTGGCTTAAAAAATGGTAAAAATCCAAAACCCCGAGGAAAACCGGTCAGTCTGATTACCTTAATCTGTAGTAAATTATACGATATGTATTCTTTCTTACGCATTACAAGTTACAAAGTAAGCTGTAATATATATATATATATATATATATATATATATATATTATATAGTTAACATTCACATTAAATGCGTGGAGGTTATTTCAATATATATATATATATATATATAATGTGTTGGGAATCAATATGGCTGTATGATGAATAACATTGTAATACTCACGAATTTCATTTTGATGCAGTGAGGGATGTGCACTGTGCTTATCGTCTTAGCTGAGTTTCTAGTAGACTGATGAATTTCAGTATGTGGGTTCATTTATATACCTTAAAACTAGCGATAGGAAAGGGGGAAAGATTACCCCCTTGCATCCAAGGACAGTGTCAAAATGGGGGAGAAATTAAATAATAAAAACACATCCTCCTCGTTACCTGGTTGAAGTAACCCGAGTTACAGAAGATCAGTATATTTGCTTTGTAAATTTATTATAAGTTAACATTCCTCGTAATTCTTTCAAAATTATTAGAAATTAGTTTTTAGTACTTGTACTTAATTGCAATATATATGCATTCCGTGACTTTTATTTTTATTCATATCCTTTCATTTGAAAAATATATAAATAACATTTTAAAAGGAAGAAAATGTACAGTCAGAAAATAAAGTCTTTTCCTCCCAAATAATATGAAGTATATGCTAAAAATGATATAAAAATTGTATGATGGAAAACAACAATAACCGTACATTGGTTTAATACGAAACCTGCGTTACATGTTTTAAATGTAAAAAACTTCACTTTTTTCTACGTGAAGGTCAAAATATGAAAATAAAAACCCACTCTGTCTATTAAAGTGGGTTTTTATTTTCATGTTACACGTTTTATTTCAGTTTTTGTAGGATATAAGAATTGGAGTGAAAATATTAGGAAAGTTGGGGCCAAGCAAGGGGTGGAAGTTACTGCATGAGAATGAAACAACACGTCAATGGGACGTTACGTTAAATTAGGTCTGGTTAGTTTAAGTTAAGTCGGATTTTAACACTAACTGTCAAGACCAACGCTCGTCTAATTTTTTGGGGGGGCTGCAAAATGTTAACAATGTTTCTGAACCTCAAGTATATTTTTAATATTTAATATTTAATATTTATTATTATTATTACTATTATTATTATTATTATTATTATTATTTTTTTATTATTATTAACATCTCATTTGCTCGATTATCAAATGGAGCGTCGCTCCAAATCATAGTTACAGGTCTAATTCAACTAAATGTTTTAATTTTTTTTTACTGTGATATCAGTTATTAAAGAACCTAATTTAATCTAACTTAACCTAACCTAACCTAACTTAAGTGGTGTTATTTCCTCCTGATCGAATTTTCCAGAACGACTTTTCTCGTGACCGGAAGATTTTTGGTCCAAAATAGAACACCGTTCGCTTTTGAACTGAAAAATCAATGGTGATTTTGTTGAGTTAATTTATGAAGTTTACATTTGTTTACACCAAACTTAACATAGCTTAATCTTATACCTAACCTAACCTAGCCTGATTTAACCTAATCTTTCCTATCAAAAAACAAGAGTGTTCCATTCGAATCGACAGTTTCAAACGATTACTAAGCTTGTCGGTCCTATATAGAATTCGATCAGGAGAAAATATCACATCTAAATCCAACTTAAACTTATTCAACCTAGCTTAACCTGACTAATCTAACCTAATAGCATAAAAATAACAGTGAAACATTATAATGAGTAGGAAAACTCTTTCACTGAGATCCTACACCATACCATAGCAATTAATTCTCGAAATGTAATGATTAGCCTTGTAGTGTTGTTAAGAATAATACCAATAATAATAACAACTCACAACCCTGCGAATGAGAACTTTGTAAGAGTTGTTTTCTTACTAATAACTGATTTTATATAATTCAACTACGCTGATTTCGAATAAGGTGTCCATTTTTTCTATCACGTAAGGATTTTCTGCAAACTGGAACGGAATAAACAACAACATAAATAAATATTATTTATTTCAATTTACATTAAGTACCTATTTCGGCTTGTTATACTAATTACACATACAAACAACTTTAAAAAAACAAAGAAGACTATTAACGTCAATTGCATATTAATCTTTATTTGTCCTGAGTTTTCTTTTGAAATTTATGCCTTTTAGTCTCGAATGTACGCGCTGTTCCTTTTCTTTTATGTAATAATTCTGGAGTATCCCGTTTCAACATCCAGCAGTAATCAGCCATCATGCTGATGTCCCACCTTCCCTGATATCTCTTCTCCATTTCTTTGATGTTTTGGTGAAACCGTTCTCCTTGTTCTTCGCTGAGTGCTCCGAGATTCTCAGGGAAGTAATCCAAGTGTGAATGTAAGAAATGTAATTTTAAACTCGTATTACAACCCAACTCTTTGAACTTATTTAGCATGTCGTTCACAATGTTTTGGTAATTTAGGTCCTTGTTGTTCCCCCAAAATTTGTTGATAACATCCTTAAAAGAGTTGAGAATTTACCACACAGATACTTCAAACGATCTCCATCTTCGTCCAAGGCCTTAACAAATTGCTTCATCAAGCCCAATTTTATGTGAAGCGGAGGTAAAAGGACTTTCTTCGTGTCAACCAAACTTTCACGTTGAATGTTTTTAGAACTATGTGTCAGGTTGACTCTGCGTGGCCATTCCTTTTTTATCTAGTGCTGAGTTCTTGCTCGGCTATACCATTCACACAATAAACATGAAAACTTCGTATAACCTAGTTGTTGACCTAACAACATACAAATCATTTTGAAGTCTCCAAAAAGTAGCCAACCGTGTTCTTTGTATTTAACCTTAGCTTGAAGAAGCTCAAGATTTCCGTACGTTTCCTTCAAGTGGACCGTATGAGCCACAGGAACGGATGCATACAAGTTACAGTTGTGAGGGAGGACGCCTTTTAGACTTCTTTTGGAGGAATCAATGAAAAGTCTCCACTCATTTGGGTCATAAACTGCAGCGCCTAGCTTAAGTATTAGTTCCGAAACATTGGTGCAATATACCAGTGAATTTTCTTGAGAAAAATATTGGATGAATTCTTTTTCTCGATTTCTCTCCCAGTAAAATGACGTCTCGGGAGAAAGCAAGTTCTTTGCACAAAGTCTGGATCCCAAAATCTCTGAAGAATCCTTCGGGAGACACAAATCTCTTACCAAATCATTAAGTTCATTTTGTGTAAACAATTGGGGTTCACCAGATGTTTCGGTTTGAAAACAATCAATATCATCGTTTCCATCGTCATCAGACACCGAATCAGATGAAGTTATATTAAGAGTATTTGGTTTAGTATACGAGGTCTATGAGCAACAGGTCTTATAGCAGACTGAAAGTTTGGATAATAAATTGCCTTTTTATTTTTAGTATTGTAGCCTTGCAATCATAGCAGTCATTGCTATGATTTCTAGGCTGACGCCAGACCACTGGAATCCCAAAAGGTAAAGAATCCTTTTTACCTTTACTCCATAGTCTAAGTTGTTCAACACAACCACTGCAAAGTTTAAGTGGAGCCCATGATTTGTCTTGATTCTCAAGTTTCATTCCGAAGTACGCATAGTATGCTTTCTTGACGAAGTCTGTAATATCTCGCCTTTGTTTTTTTCACAGTAAATTTTCCACAAATATAACAGAAAATATTTGGGCTATTTACACCTTGTGAGGAAATTTGTACGTCAACATTTGTGCGACGGAAATTTATACGCCAGCATTTGTACACCAGAACATTTATACGACTGGAAATTTATACGACTGACATTTGTACGACGGTAATTTAAGTATGCGCTCTACCGGACTTTTTTGACTTAAGTATGCGATCTACCCATGATAATAACGGTGACTTCATTTTTTTATATAAACATAAGCACAGGTGCAAAAAAAAAATAAATAAATAAAAGTAAACATTATTTAAATATTTTGAAAATAATTTTAATTTGAAGATTAAAGGATTAACAGGTAGGTAAATGGTTATTGAATAGGTACAGGTGGTTAGGTTAGGTTAGGTTAGGTCTGGAGATTAATGAGAAAAAACTCGCAAGATTTGTTCTCCGATTTTTTAAATGACATTCGTTCTGTATATCGCTAGTTACATTTTCTCTTAAATTGATAAGCTGAAATCTAGTTTCAATTATGCATTTAATTATTGTAATATGTAATTTCATAATTTGTGATAAATAATTTGTATTTTAACTTACCTAGTTTCAAATTCAATTTTATTAACTGATCATGAATTTCTTGCGTATAACGTATAAATTACCGTCGTACAAATGCTTGGCGTATAAATTTCCAGTCGTATAAATGTTCTGGCGTACAAATGCTGGCGTATAAATTTCCGTCGTACAAATGTTGGCGTACAAATTTCCAGGTTTCATTTACACACCCTCTGGTTGCCATAGCGACAAATAAACAAATTTCAAAAGAGAAATATAGTCATCACGCATCTTTGAATAATAAAGAATTATAACCTCGCACTCACTAAACAGACTGACTCATCTCGTGGCTTGTCAATCACTTATATACTAGCGGTGCGTTTCTCGAATGTTCTAGAAGACGCTATGACGTTACTTCTGATCTGGAAGCATTTATAGGCAGTAGTTTTTAATCAAAATTTAATTGAGTTAATTTTAATGAAAATTACTTACATATCTAATATGAAATATGACATTTTGTGAAAAATCTGTACGTGATAGCGAAAAATAAATATTATTTTCGGAATCAACGCGCAAAAATTATTAGATAAGTAATAAAATATTTCGGACAACAAAAAAATCGCAGGCCTGTGTTATAATCAGCCAGGAGAACCAGAAACTGGTATAGAACTCAGGCCGGACGAATGCGGCCCATTGCCCTAACAATTAGATTATTATTACCAACGCCATCAGGAATCGAACCCCTTACCTCAGTGTTTTTACTTCGCTTACATAGGGTGTTAGCCACTGAGTCATTAGCGCTGGCAAATTGAGACTAAACTTTCTGTATATACTTACCTTACCTTACCTTAAGGTAAGGTAAGTATATACTGTCCATTAATTAATAATAACGTTAAAGTTTAGTCCTTAAAATATCTTGGATTTCTTTTTAATAAAAAACATGTAATAAATATTAGAATTATAACAGTAATTTCAACAGTAAAATATCATAGATTTTTTTTAATGAAAAATAATTATTTTCGATTATATTTTGGTCGTGGTTGGTAACTCTGCTTTTCGATTATATTTTGGTCGTGGTTGGTAACTCTGCTTTTCGATTATATTTTGGTCGTGGTTGGTAACTGCTTTTCGATTATATTTTGGTCGTGGTTGGTAACTCTGCTTTGACGACTACTACGAAATATTAATGTTTCAAACGCAAAATATTCCGTTCATACAGGGTTAATATACAGGGTGTCGTATATCCACGACAGCACCCGTAGCTCAGTGGGTAACCCCACCGTTTCTCTATAAGCGAAGCAAAGACACTGAGGTCGGGGGTTCAACTCCCGGTGGTACTGGTAATAATAATTTAGGAGTTTGAACGATGAGCCGTACGAGTTGGCCTGAGCATTGTAGCTGACTATTACTATCGCATATCCATAGTGTTAAATATGTTAAAAAAGTCGAAAGTGACTATTTATAAAGTATATCATCCCGCGTATCCCTTAATGAAAACCTTTATAATATTTGGGATAAAAATAAAGCGTTTATTCATGAATTAAATGAATAAAACCAACAGTACTTAGTACGGTACTCAAGGCCACTCTAACCATAAATACCAAACACGCAGGATAAATATATTTTTGCTTCATACATTTAATTTTAATTTGATTCAATACAATTTTATTAAGTTTCAAAGACTAATAAAAGACTATTTGTCTCAGTAACATCTCGCGCATAAAGAGATGTACAGTTAAAAATTTTCTACTATTGTTTTCTAGGCTGTAAAGTACAATTCTTTAAGAGTTGCGGCCATTGAAAAATCAAATATTTTAGACATCTGAGGAAAATTTGAGCGGATAATATATCTTAAGTTCCTCCCATTAAAGGGATTATTTTATCAGTTGTAGTGATTCTTCGGCCTTGAGCTAAAGTCCGACAAACATTTGTTTAAATTTAAAATACAGATAACTATCTAATATATATATAAATATAAATATAATTTTATTTTTAACTATATTTTTTGGTTATATATTGCTGCATATATTATTGTACGAGACAAGAACATCTTTCGTGTTTATTATATAATAGTTATAAAGCCTGTGGCTGTTTAATTTCCTTCGTAACAGCGAAGGTCACGTGACGGAGGGGACCTACAGCTTTACGTGGAATACGAACCATCTAAGGATCAATACATTATCTGAATGCGGATGACTGTCACCCATCTAACTGCTGAACGGTATCAGGACAAAATCCCCCCGTGGACAAAATCCCCTCGCGGACAAAATCCCCCATGGACAAAATCCCCCCGGACACAACCCCCCCCGGACACAATCCCCCCGCGGACAAAATCCCCCTAAGGCTTTATTAAAAAAGAAAAGAATACGACTGACTTTATTAAAGAAGAAAAATTAAAAACGATTGATGCTTTTGAACAATTATACGATTTTATACCAGTGGAAGGTTTGCCAATTCTCGATTATTTTGAAGATAATTATATTGGAAGGCCATGCCGACGAGGACGAAGAGAACCCACTTTTAGCATTTCTATTTGGAATATGTACTCAAGAACAATTACAGAACTTCCACGTACAAATAACTCTGTCGAAGGCTGGCATAGACGCTTTGCATCTCTAACAGGATGCTCGCATCCAAACATATGGAAATTTTTAAAAGTTTTAGGGCAAGAAATAAGCTACCAACAGGCATTTATTTCTCAAATTATCGCTGGCTTGCCGACAGAACCGCAAAGGAAGAAGTATAAGTCTTCTTCTCGCATTTTGAAAATTGTACAAGACTACTGTATAACAACAGGTCTATTTTTGATTTTCTTAAGGGAATTGCTTTTAATTTGTCTTTTTAAATTTTGAATTTTGTTTGACTTTGGGTGTTTTTAATTTTTCTTCTTCAATAAAGTCAGTCGTATTCTTATTTGTTTGCCCGGTTAGGTAATTGTACGCCCTTGACGATTGGTTAGGTTAAGTCGTGATATTTTTGTTAAAACTTTAATAAAGTCAGTCGTATTCTTATTTTTTTAATAAAGCCTTAGGGGGATTTTGTCCGCGGGGGGATTGTGTCCGGGGGGTTGTGTCCGGGGGATTTTGTCCGCGAGGGGATTTTGTCCACGAGGGGATTTGTCCACGGGGGGATTTTGTCCTAGAAGCCTGCTGAACATATCCAACGACGCTTAGCGCTCGACGATGTAACGGAAAAAGGTGTTTCCACGTGACTACGAGGTCACCCTGTATATCACACGAGAAAAGAACGTCTTCCTAAAGAACGTTTTAGTGTTTTATTTTTTTTTATTAAAATAAAATTTGAACGAGGACATGGTGCGTGACAGAAGAGAATGGAGGAGACTCATCAAGAACAGCGACCCCATATAGAGATGGGATTAAACTGCGGAAGAAGAATGTCAAATTAAAATAAATATAATCCAAAGTGTTTCATTTTAATCTGGATAAGATATTCCGATCATTTAGTTGATTGGTTGACGTTTTGAGTTTGTTTCGACCTGATTAGTTGGCGCTTTCCTTTTTGAAAATTTTGAGAATTCTTTTATTTTCAAATTTGAACGTTCCAAAAAGTCGACAAAATACAGTGACGTCGAAGAAGATGCATCACAGGTTGAATAAAATAAAATAACCTTTCCTGCCTGTAAACTTCCATTTTTACTAATTTTATTCTGGCTAACGCCAGTCGATTTTATTCAGTCTCAGAGGAAACCCATAGGTAGGAAAAAATGTTAAAGTAGGCTCAGTTGCTGAAAGAATTTTGCTGAAAAATATAAAATAATCCCGCCAGAATTTTTAATTCTATTTGTCGGTGAAAACATTAAAATTTCAAAAGAAAACTCCCAATCCCTAATTATTAACTTTTGGTGCATTTTCATATTTTATTTCTTCATTGAATAAAATCTGTGAAAATAAAAACCCACTCTAATAGACAGAATTTATTTCCACAACAGTTTCGATGCCCACTGGCATCCTCCTCGGATGGATACAGAAAAACGAATTAGTTTTTTCATATTTTGACCTTCACGTAGAAAAAAGTGAAGTTTTTTTTACATTTAAAATCTGTGAAATTACTGTAAAAGAATTACCGCAATGAATTTAAATAGAGAGAGAGAGAGAGAGAGAGAGAGAGAGAGAGAGAGAGAGAGAGAGAGAGAGAGAGAGAGAGAGAGAGAGAGAGAGAGAGTGTCCCATAAGTTCGGTCTTATAGAAAAATTTATTTTAAATTAAATTTACAAAAACAGTACTTTAGAACTTAAAAAAAAATGTTCAAAGTGATATCCTATTGGCCTCTGAGGCTTTTTTCTCACGAGTGTAACGCACTTCAATATTAGCCATTGTGTGCTATTCTACCTGCAACAAAGAAAAGGGTTCCAAAACAAGACGTAAATTTCAACGTTTGTTTTCGTGATAATGTATTATTGTTGAAAATTTAATTTAAATTTTTTTTTCCTATGAGACCGAATTTATGGGACACCCCATATATATATATATATATATATATATATATATAATCTTTACCGGCAGGATAAAATTCTCATAAAAAGTCTAATATGTACAAAGGTAATAAAGAGTACGATTAGTTATACAATAAAAAATTTTAAAAATTAAAATTAAAAAAATATTATTTATAAAAATTAAGTTTCAAAAGAACAAAATATTAATGAGGAAGCGAATTATGTGGAAGGGTAATCGAAGAGTGAAGCTAAATAACGCAAACAGAACATTATACCTTTGACCGAATGTGACATTTCCGTTAAATAAAAATGTTCTCTCGCTATTTAGACCAAATTTTGAAAGATATGGGACAAGAATGCATGAATCAGATCCGTAACTAAAGGACTGGTTGAGTATTACATTCTTTACTTTAAGTTACATTTGGACCCGTCTACTAGTACAACTTTTGGAAAAAAACTAGGTACATTTTGAGAGGCAAACATATGGGATGCCGAACATCTAGATGGCAATCTTTGTACGAGTAGCATCGTAAACGTTCTATTGTGTGGGAGATTCATTATTTTCTCCATGTTTTTATTATATCTCACCCCAAGTTGTTCACGATATATGCTTGAACAAAATGTTTGAAATGTGTTTTTTTATTTCATTTGTACAATTTTCGCGTTTCTTATTAGCTTATTTGATTTGGCACATTAGTAACGGTATTTGTTCCTAATATCAGATCATCGTTTAAAGAACTAGACCTAGAACCTAGATATTTAAGTTCATGGACTTGATTAATAGCAAAGCGAGTTAACTTAAATACTTTGATGTTTATACTGTTTCGGATAGAAATAGAGTGGTGTATGAAGGTGACCATTGGTCGTGGTAAGGTTCAATATATCCACCATCAACTTCAACAAAGCTTGTAGCTCTTGTGCCACTTCGAAATTGCAACTTGGATGGAGCATTGATTTAGTTGCGCTAAGCATGATGCTATTCTCTCTTTCAATTCTTAGACATTTTTGATTCTGGTTCCGCGGTGCACTATATCGTGCATGTTTCCCCAAATCAAATAATCAACAGGATTCAAAACTGAAGTGTTTGTTGGTCGTAGATTAGATTCAATTAAATCCGTGCCATTTGTCCATAGGAAGTTAGTGGTGACTGGAGAACGTTGTGCCAGTGTCCTATCGTACATGAAAGTGAAGTATGGTTTCTAATCTTTAATACAAGGCAACATGCAGGGCAAGGCGTTTTCGCAGTGGCATTTTGAAATTTTAAGCGTCTTCCAACGAATATGGCGTCAGTTTTGTTGACAAAAGAAACGGCACAATAGTTAATGAACTGTGAAATGTGACCTCTTCTCTCGCTCTCTCTCTCTCTCTCTCTCTCTCTCTCTGAAAAGCCGTGCAGTTGCTATTTCTGCGCCAGTGTGGATAACAAACCCACATTGGTGCAGATACCGTATATCTGAATGTTTTAGGGGGGAGTTTGCATGGTAAAACACTTTTCATCGGAAAACCAAATTTTCTTGATGGTTTGTTTGTTGCAAAACATTTCAACAGGCGGTTATATCTACCCAATCGTATTTTCTTCATTGCTACCCTTAGTCTATGCACACTCACGCTCATAAACACCTTTAAGATGGGACCGAATTTTTATATCCTTCGCATGGATCATCGTGAGGTGCCTGTAAGCAAGGAGATTCGTCGAGAGCTAATCGCGCTGCCTGGTGTATTTTCTTGGCTGCACTTCAGCTCACCGACAATACTGATATTTCCACTACTAAGGCATACCTGTAAACCTCAGCTTTGGTGACAAGTAGTTTACAGTGCCTTTCTTCCATCTCAGGGAGTAACTTTTCTCTGTATAGAGAACTTCGATTAAAACTGTATCCAATTTACTCCAACAGAATAATGTGAATATCCTGTTAAAAAACAACGAACAACAAAATGGAAAGCTATACGCAGCGCAATAAAAATACCATAGATCGTACGAACATGACACTATCACACTAAGAAGGAGGCAGAGGCCTCCAGGACATTTGCCAACGGTAACTGGTAATTTGTGGTACGTAAGCAGAATTTTCCCGTCACGCTGCAACGAAGAATTACACAAGAGTTACCAGGGAATGCTGCCCGTGAAGAGATTTTTTTCGCCACATTACGACATACTTAAGTTTGGCAGCGAACACTTTTCACGCACTAAGAAAATCTTTAATACCTCGTATTTGTTTGTAAACACCTTTTAAAAGTGTCATACTTGTATAAATATGAAGCTAATTAAATCATCCAACTGTCTTAACCACGTTTAAATATACATTTTTTACTACAAAGAAATAAACAATAAAAAAGTGACATTTTTCTTTTACGCTACAATGTATAAAAGTTAGGTCTCCTTTTGTAGGCAGGCACTGTTCCACTTACTTAGAGTAATCTGTAACATAACTTAGACGTGTTTCATCTTGGTTTTCATTCCATTTCCTCTGTAGTACATCCTCTTTTGCTCTTCTATGAAATACATATCACAAGAATTAACTCTTGTTACGAGTGGGTGAGTGAGATGGCCATTTCGTTATTTTCAACAACCAGTTGCTTTACTCGTTGATCCAGGTATCCCTCATAGAGATTTACGGTGTGTTTAGGGTTTTTAGCCTGTTGAAAATTGAAGATCTTGTCCACAAGTCTCCTACCTGATAGTTCGGCATGACACATGAGAATGCTATGATACTTTTCTTTCACGAGGTGTCCTTCAGTCTTCACCAAAGAACCCGTCTGGCCACTCGCAAAGACATTAAAAGTTCTTTCTATGAATTTTTTAAACGTGTCATGTTTATCAACATAACAGAAGTCTTTATTTGGCGCCTAACTATATTTTAGTTGTTTTCAAAGCATTTTTTAATCATTTTCCACGTCACGTATGAGCAGACATGAAGATAATTTTTATGATTTTCAGAAGACGAAGTATTAAAAGGGGTTCCAAGGAAGTACATTTAACTTCCTGTAAGATTGCTTATGTATATGGAATAATATTAATTTGAAAAACGAATAAAGAATAAAGTGTTTCATATTACAGTGAACCAATTCAAATGCTAAAGTCCCACAAAATAGGAAACATAATTGGGGTCGCGCGTCTTAAGGTACCGAAGCGCCACCACAGGCGAAAACGTGTTTTTGATGGATATTACTATTTTCATCCTTCCTCTATCGCGTGGTTTTGGTTATAATGTCCTTACGATACTAGAAGTATGATTGAAAACCTTATGAAGCGAACTACTTTGTCACCTCTATCGCCAGCCAAAAGTTCACCCAAAGTTCGGCATAATAAGAAAATAAAAAAATAAAAAAAAATATATATAAAATATAAAATATGAAAATCTATTCAAAAAAACTCATCAACATCTTCATTAGCATACTTAGAACTCTAATTTAGCCAAAAATGAACGTTCTTCCTCAATTAATAACGGAGATACTATTGCGAGAATATTGCTGAACTTTGGAGGCGATTTCTGACGAATTTTAATTTTGGCGCTTAGGTACCTTAAGACGCGGGACCCCTCATATAGACTTGGTATGTACCTTATTTTAATGTAAAAACAGTACTTAGTTTCATTTGATATTAACATAACCTCACTAAACTGATAAATCTGTGCACTAGTTTCATTTCAACACTTGCGTGCAAACACTATCTGGCACAAGTCCTGGTTGGTTCCTTGAATAATCGCGATGATTTTTTCTGGATTTTGAAATGTTTGGGTTCTGTATCGCGAGAATACGTCACGACTCAACCCGCGATACTGCAAATTCGCGATTCTCAAATATATGCCCAGTAGTTTATAGGAAAAAGGGGATAGGTCAACCGCGAACCAAATAAGTCATACTTTTGCTTTTAAATACACTTTTTAACCCTAAATAAATACAGAAATATAACTCTATACTTACGTCGTTTCTATACATTAATATACTGCGTGGTCATTGCAGTTAAATGTATATATGTATATGACGTTTTCATAAAAAAATTCGATTTTTTGTTTATTTACCCTTTTTTTCCGTTTCCGCGATCTTATCTGTGCATATATATATATATATATATATATATATATATATATATATATATATATATATATATATATATATATATAGTATCGCGGACATTGTATATATGTTTAAAATGAACAGAAAGACCAAGGAAGCAACATAGGGCATTATTTTAATATAAATCCGACGTTTCGAGAGATACAACCTTCCAATTTATATTAAAGTCATGCTGTATGTTGCTTCCTTTGTCTTCCTTTTCATTATGCGTTTGAAGTTTCCTAGAAACAAGCCTATCAATTCTATATATATATATATATATAACCCTGTGCAGTATACAATCAAGTAAATTGCCTTCATAACATCCTATTAAAACCTCCAGAGTAGCGTTAAAGCATTAACTTTATCATAAATTTTGGGTAAAAGCTGCTTCGAATTTCACTTCAAAGTATAATTTAGATTGGGAAAATCCATTAAGAATTGTTAATTTTTTTATTTTAGGGTCTTTTGATGAGGAAAATTACGGTCTGTAAAATGTTTAAGGAAATTATCTAAAGTTAACACATAATATATACAGTATATATAATATATATATATATATATATATATATATATATATATATATATATACACACGCACACACACACACACACACACCTCGTTAACCTCGTTAGGGTTCCATGCGTCGATCTTTCTTCACACGAAGGTCAAGCTGGTGGCCCCGCCTCCAATCATGGCTTGGTGGAGGAGCGAGTTGCTCTCTTGCGCTCTCCACCGCACATAACCAGGTACACCAGGCTCATCTGGTATCGTCCTGAGCCAGGCATCTAGTCTTCTCTTGAAGAATTCAACTTTGACACCTGTAACGTTTCTGAGGTCTTTTGGAAGCTGGTTGAAAAGTCTTGACCCCCTGACAACCAAGCTATTTTCCTTCAGTGTTGAGGAGGTCCCTTGTCGGCCTTTAATTTGGGAACACTACACATTCTGCCTTTCCTATTTTCCAGCGTTGTTTGGATGGTAATTGGGTTTAGTTTCAGGTTTGATATCAGTTTTTCGATAATTTTCCATATGTAGATTATGGTATTAGGGTGTGTCAATTTTAGGGAGCAAAGTGAAATCTTTAGATTTTCAAAGACACTAGTGACCAAATGATGCATTTTTATTTGCTAAATCGAAATATGGCTTTAAAATCCAGAATTGACCACTCCTAGCTACTTATATTTGAAGTTGAAGTTTACAAAAAATCAGCAATTTTTGCAAGTATTTTTTTTATTGTATATAACTACATTTTACATACATTACATACAATTAAAGACATTTTGATTGCATTTTAATATTAAAACTTAGAAATATAGATAGGTTTCTTGAACTTTGCCAAGGATGCCATATATAACTACATTTTACATACATACAATTAAAGACATTTTGATTGTATTTCAATATTAAAACTTAGAAATATAGATAGTTTTCTTGAACGTTGCCAAGGATGCCATGTCTGCCTTGCTCTTGTTCCTGGACATGTGTTCCCTACTGGCCACCTGGCCACTGATGTACGCCTCCCTCCTCTTTTGTGAATAAACATGTTGTGCTGCTTCAGATGTCATCCTTATACACCTCTCTACTGACTGTGTGTGTGAGGGCCATGCAGGAACTTCCAATGGTCTATCCAGAAACTCCTTGATTGCAGCAGTGGTGAGGGAGCAGGTCAGAGGAGACTCAGTCACGCCAGAGTTCCAGTCAATAAGCTCCGAGAGTTTGGTGGCATCTGGGTTGATGTCAGGAGTCTTCCTGGGTCTGACGCTGCAGTCTCCTACCTGTTTGTCCTCATCTCCTTCACCTCTGATTTCCAGTATCCTCTTCACTGCCTCCCTCCTCTCCTCCTCCACCTCACTGCACAGCATGGCCTGGAGCACAGACTCAGAATGTGCATACCAGGCTGATCCTTTCACTGTAGGCATCACTATTCCTATCACCTCCTTCTTCTGACTTCTGAGCAGCTCCAGCTGGTACAGTACATGCCTGGGACCCTCCACCCAGCTGTGATTTAACTTGATGTTGAACCAGTTTGGCATGTAGACTCCCACTATGAATTCCACAATTATCCTCAGATTCTTCAGGTTCCTACCATTCAGCCCATGTTTGGAAATCCACAATCTGCAGAACCTTAGAGCCGTGGTGACTCACCTACTGTGACAGACTGGCCCAATCTCCAGGAGAGCTAGACTCTGAGGTACCTCTCCCGATCTGATGGCAGTGATGATTCTGTAGCCATATGATTGGTCTGTGCTGAGGTCCTTGACTATCTCCTGACTGAGATGGGGTAGAGGAGGACCAACAGTGATCCTCGTGAGGTTTGAGTTGATCTGCAGCTCAGTGGCAGTGTCTAACATCTTCCCTAGGGGACCAGACCACTTGTTGTTGCTCAATGTCTTGCCATCCAGTGCAGTCACCAGGTGTCTGAGACTCAGTTCCCCAGTGTGCAAGTCACAGACAATCCACACCAACTTCCTGCCAAGCTTGGCCTCCACATAATGCATTACTCCTCCCTCCCAGCCAGTATTCACATTAGTACTGTCACCTCCTATGGCCAAAAGGGTCTGGTCTGCTCCTCTCTCTCTTAGCCAGTTCACCAGATGATCAGCAATGATCTCAGCATGACTTCTCTCCTCTGCAGCTTCCTCTGGTGCAAAATGCTATAAATATTTCCCACCTGGTTCATTGCACACTGCGTAGTGTTCTTCCTTAATGAGGCCAGGAAACTGCCAGTCACTGCCCACAGCTTCCATCATTACTTTGGTGTCATCTCTTTTCCCATCAAAGAAGATACAGGTGATGCCATTTTCCCTAATCTCTTCATCAAACTTGACCAGCTCCTTAGTCAGTCTCTCCTGAGCCCTCCTCACCTTGTTGTGGTCAATCACCAGTGCTGTGTCAAATTCTGTGATAAGACCAGCATCAATCCAGGCAGCAGTGGCAATCTCTGCAGTCTCTCTCAGCCCAGTGTGATGTCTCAAGCTAGCCAGAGCTATGTTGGTGATATCTTCAGTGTTGTAGTTCTTCTTCTTAGCCACAGGCAAGGAAGAAGTTGTCGCAGCCTCTGGTATGAAGTCTTCGTCCTCCTCTCTCCTCCCTGCCTCCTCCAGTATATCTCCAGTCTCCTCCAACTCCATCTCCAGCAGTGATTCCCTCCTCAACTCCTCTTCTTTCTTGGCTGACTCCTCTGCCTTCCTCCTCCTCCTCCTCCTCTTCTCCTCGGCCTTCCTTCTCTGCTCCTCTCTCTGCAGCACTGCTTCCTGTCTCCTGGTCTCAGGGTGATCAGCTAGACCCATCTGGTGTGCCCCCACACTGCCCACCTTTTCTCTCTGACCTTTAATGAAGGCAAGCTCCTGCACTGGTATCTTCTGCTCGCTCCTGCAGCTGCAGTCAATGTGAACCTCACTGTTGCAGACAGGGTTGCACCCAAGCTCACTGCAGCTCCTGATCACACAGTGACAGGTCAGGATGTCCACCAATTTGTTCAGTTTCATCATGAACCTATCTTTGACCTCTAGCTTCACATTGCCAATGGACACCTTCACTGCCTCATCCCACAGTGCCTTCACTTTATCCCTGATCCTGACCTCAGTGTTGATTACAGGTTCTGTGAATAGAGCGTTGGCCTTTCTCCACTGAGCCAGTAGCCCTGGAACAATGCCGTTGTTAATCAGGCCATTAACTGGGTAATTCCTCCTGTCTTCCTCACTCATCTCTTTCCTCAACAAACCATACCTCAGCAGATCTCTGGCTGTGGGCAGCTCAGCAGGGGGAAGTTCCCTCCCAGTCCCCACCAAATGACTTGGGTGACAACTTGATTTGCTTCGGGTTCTGATTTCTTTCTGACTCATCCTGTGGACATGTGAACAAAAGAAATGTCATTGAAATTTGGATAGGCCTACTGATTATGATTACATAAAATTAAGTTAATTGAAATTCTTAATATCTTCCTATAAGCTCAGATAAAAGGTGTTGTTGTTGTAGGTACAAGACTTAATTATTCAAAGTAATGACAATTTCATATATCTATCATATCAAAATATACAGAAAGTTTGGGTCACACATAACATTTCGAATGATTTGAATTACAGAATATTTATATTACGAAGTAATCAAAATTGTCAAAAAGGAGGGAAAAAACATTCATTCACAATCAAAACTCCAGCATTTGTGACTATGTGAAACTTAGAAACCATACTGCACACCAAAAATATCCAAAGTTGACCACACATATCAATGGCACATTGATATATGATGCTACAGTCATATTTAGGTTATATTTCAAACCTTTATGGTCAAATATAATTAGGTAAATGGCTTTTTTAAACAACACTAAATATATTTCTAAGTTTGCTAGATAATATGACATCATTTGAGCATTAGTAGTTTTTGAATTGTTGACTTTACTAAAATTGACACACCCTATGGTATACCTTTCTCTTCTTCTTTCCAGGGAGTACAGATTTAGTTTACGTAGTCTTTCCCAGTAGTTGAGTTTCTTTGCAGTCATCAATCTTGGCTGTGAAATATCTCTGCATTTCTTCTAGTTTATTAATTTCTTTCTTTTTATATGGGGACGTCAAAACTGAGCAGTATTCAAGTTTCGGTATGATCAGTGTTCTCAGCAGAGGAATCATTACTGCCTTGTCCCTCCTTTTGAACGTTCTTAGTACCTGTCCCGCGACTCTTTTTGCTTTGTTTATTGCTATCTGATTTTGTGTCTCGAATTTGACATCATAGGTTATTATTATCCCCAGATCGACCGTTTTCGTGCTTCTCTGAATTTCCTGTCTATCTGGAGCATAATATGCAGTCTGTTTAAGTTCCTCATTTCTACCATATCTCAAGAGCTGAAATTTCTTAGTGTTAAATGTCATAATTAACTGGAATGGGGTTAGCACTGTACCTTGTAGTACTGAGCTGCGTACTTCTGATTCTGATGACGATACAACTTGAATTTTGATCACCTGTAGTCGTTCTCTGAGGAAGTTGTAGATCCATTTTCCCACTTTGCCTGTTATTCCCATATGTTTCATTTATGTGCTATTATACGATGATCACATTTGTTGAAAGTTTTAGCAAAAATCGGTGTATATGACATTATAGTTTTCATTGCCTTCCAGTGCATCTAGGATATTGTTATAATGCTCTATAAGTTGTGATAGGCATGACCTTCCTGATCGGAATCCGTGCTGATTTTCGTTGAATCTTTCCAGTGTCCCCAAAAAGTCATAGATTCTCTCTGACTATTCTCTCAAATATTTTGGTGAGGTGGAACATCAATGATACTGGTCTATAGTTCTTTGCTTGAGATCTACCCCCGCCTTTATATAGAGGGACAATGTTTGCTCTTTTCAAGATGCTCAGTATTTCCCCAGTGTCTATGGATCTTCTCCATATCCAGTATAAGGGTGTGCTATTTCATTTATACAGTTTTTAATTAATAGTGCGTTCCATTTGTCCGGACCTGCAGCTGAATGTGAGTTCATTTGTCCTATAGCTCTCGCTACATCTTCTGGGGTAAAATCAAAGTCTGTTATACATTCTTCTTGTATTCTTGTAATTTCTCTTCGAAGAATGCACCTATGTCAGGTATCGCTTTGTCACTTTTTGTGGTACTGAAGACCGATTTATACTGGGCTCTCAATGTTTCAGATATATATATATATATATATATATATATATATATATATATATAATATATATATATATATATATATATATATATATATGGGAGCAATACGCCTCGTCAGATGTATTGCTGAAGACACGAAAGGCCTTAGAATAATTTTTTCTTATTCTTTGTCGATTTGCATTATATATATATATATATATATATATATATATATATATATATATATATATATATATATATATATATATATATATATATACAGGGTGGGCCGTAAGTTTCCATACATAGGAAAAATAAACATTTTTTATGGACAACCATTTTTATTTATATAATATGCTCTACATGGTTGCCATTGTTTTGAAAACACATTTCAATACGTGTTCCCCACTGTTGATGAACACGCATTAGCACAGTTGACGTTATGCTTGTAATGGCGTTGGTGATACGTTCCTTTAGATGATTTATGTCTCGTATCTTTTCCTGATACACCATGGCCTTCAAGTGCCCCCAAAGATAGAAATCAAGGGGGTGAGATCTGGGGATCTGGGAGGCCACTCCACAGGACCACGCCGACCAATCCAAGCATCCGGAAACTGCTGATCCAAATATCTGAAACATAAAACAAACGTTTAAATTTTCCTATGTATGGAAACTTACGGCCCACCCTGTATATATATATATATATATATATATATATATATATATATATATATATATAATATATATATATACACACACATATATATATATATATATGGGGTGTCTTAGAAGTTGCGCACCATAGGCTTTATTCATATTACAAGGTTTACGAGTCGAAATGGTTTATAAGTGATGTTTAATTACAATATATGTTCGATAATGTTTGAATAATAAAATGAATAGTATGTACAGTTAATCAAAAAGCTATCTTAAAATAATTAATTGAATGAAGCTACATTAGCCAATGGTGTCTCAGAAGTCGGGCACCATTGGCTAATGTAGCTTCATTCAATTTAATTATTTCAGCCAATGGTGCCCGACTTCTGAGACACCATTGGCTAATGTAGCTTCATTCAATTTAATTATTTTAAGATAGCTTTTTGATTAACTGTACATACTATTAATTTAATTTTATTATTCGAACATTATCGAACATATATTGTAATTAAACATCTTATAAACCATTTCGACTCGTAAACCTCGTAAATCTGAATAAAGCTTATGGTGCGCGACTTTTGAGACCATATATATTAGTGGTGGACCGGATATCCGCATCCGCATCTACAGATATCCGCATAATGTTTAACATCCGCATCCGCACTTCTGACTGCGGATGTTATGCGGATATTACCTCTAATAAATTATGCAATTTACAATTAAATTAGCTTATAAAGTAGCTTATAAGGCTCAGTCATGCACATTTCATATAAAGTATTAATTATTATTAATGAACAAACAAATATATAAACCTCAAAATATAAATACATGGTAACACAGAAAATTGAATGAAACTTTTCATTCAATTTTCTGTGGCTGAAACTCTTGAGAAAGTTATTATTTTTATCATAATGAAAACATTAATATTAATTTTAATTCTTATGCATTGCCTCCCATAATAGTAATATCACGAAATTTGAAAATATGTCATATATTCATAATTCTATATTATATTGATAGATTAACTAAATATCCGCATCCGCATCCGCGGATATTGAAATTAAAAATCCGCATCCGCGGATATTGAAATTAAAAATCCGCATCCGCAGATGTTGAAAAACTGACATCCTATCCACCACTAATATATATATATATATATATATATATATATATATATATATATATATATATTATATATATATATATATATATATATATAACTCCGAACCCAAAAAGTTGAATACTGTCTTAAATGCGTTCATGACCTTGATAATACTTCTAAGTTAAACACCTTTATAAGGAATATCGAGTATCTGTGACGTCATTATGATAAAAAGACACCTCTGTGTGCCAGTGTTGAAAAAATAAATTTAAATATAGCAAAAACCTTATTAAATAGTGAAAAGTTACTGTATAGTGACATACCAAAATATTAGAAGACATTTTTAGGTGCTACAAAAAAATAGAATAAATTCATTATGTTTATTGAGTAATGCCAATATATTAAACCTTTATCGAAGACTTTTTAACTCTCCATCTTAGTATTTAGTTGATCCACCCTTAGCCCTGATTACGGCCTTTAATCCACGTGGCATCAAGTCGACAAGCCTCTTGCATTCTTCTGTAGTTATCGATTGCCAGGTTGTCATCAAACATCTCTTCAGTTCACTAAATGTTCCTGGTTTTCTCTTTTGGACCTTCTGCTTAGCAATATTCCAAAGATTTTCTACCGGATTAAGATTGGGAGAAGTAGCTGGCCATGGTAATGCTTCAATTTCATGAACATCAAACTACACAAAAAACTAATCACGTACCAAAGGGCGACTTTAATTTCAAAATTTTTAAATAACTTATATTCGCCCAAAATAATTCAGTCCACGGTTCCGAAACAGAAGGTTTATCTTAAGCTTTCTTTTATAGACCAACTAACTTTTCAACTTAATAAAGATGTCCACTCTATTTTGGACAGACACTTCCCTCAATGCGACTTCATAATTATCAATTCTAATCCTAATTCTCTGCAATCTTTTTTCCGCCATAAAGATCACCTCCCCGTGCTTTTGAGATCCTTTGTTATTTATCTATATACATTAGGGCGGATCGAAAATGAGGTTTTTAAACTTTGTTTCGAAATTCAAATATGGCTAGTGCGGAAAATATGTGGGTGCCATAGATAATGACTGTGCATAAATATTAGTCCTGCGAAATTATATCTTCAGGTGCCACAAAGCCATCGAAAAAAGTGAAATATAATGATTTTCTTATATTCTGCATTAGTACAATAACTGAAACTTACTTGTTATTATTATATATTAAGTGTTCCAATTACCAAAATAGTTACTGAATTACGCAGCTCTTAGTTTATTTAGATCAATGTTCTTTTGATTAATGATCTAATAATCCAGAACTCACCACGAGGAGGTGGCTGTGTGTCGAGCTCCACCCATGCCCTCCCAACCACCCATCCTTGCGCATGTTTTTTTCTATTAACGTTTTATTTAAACTTTATATTCAGCTTTACTTTCGAATGATGGCATTTTTTTACGTGACTGAAGTATTGATCTTATGAAGCCATCTGGCGCGTTCAATCCAAATACTTTTGATGATGCTTCAGTCACTAATTTTACCATTCTTTCTACTACTTGTGTATGACAAGGGAATTTCTCGAATGGAGGGGTACTCTTGTTTTCTATGAATTCTTCAATCTCATTTTCTGTCAGGTGTCTTGTCACAGGTGGTTCAGTGACAATGCATTTTTGCCAATTAATTAAATCAGTATAATCAGTAGCTTCAAATTGAATAACAGGTACTGTGAAACGCCTCACAACTTTTTCCTTGTTTGTTTGCCTTGCTTTCTTTATTCGCCTCCACGCTAATTCTCTTATGGCGCTGCGGTCATCATGAATCATTGATGCTAGAATATTTTCTGGATTTGCAAAAAATGCATTTCTTTGTATGACAGGGTTTACAATATCCTTTACTTCGTCATTCAGTGTTCTTGTTAGTTCAATAGTTTTGAAAACATGTTTTGAGCCATTGACAAAAGACGTACTTTGCTTAATAGAAAACCACATTGGGATGTAGACCTTCATTATAAAAGAAGCAATGTTCATGAGGTTCTCAGATGGACTTACAGTTGAAACGTATAGACGAAGCAAACGATTTGCTGTAGTCAGCCATCGTGAATGTGCCATTTTGCCTGGACTACGATGAGCAAGATCTGGAGAGCAATATCCCTTTGTTATGGCCTGATGAATATCAATTAGATATTTTTGGTCGGTGCTAAGATCTTCACAGTCTACAGTTGGTTCCTCAGCATCAATCCTTTCAAACTCGACAATAGGAAGACTCTCACAGTTCTCTAATTCCCTGCCAATAGGACCGGCGAATCCGCGGGGGCCAGATGTTTTTCCATCCAGCTTTGCAACTAAATGGCGTAATGGCAATCAATTCATTGGCATGGAGCTGGCACACTAAATGTTGAACTGGCTTCTTCAGCTTCAATTCTATAAGCCTTATAACGCCTCCCTTTTCTCCAGTGTTGACTGCTGCACCATCGCATCCAATGGCAACAAGGTTTTCCAGGTTCATGTCATTATTCCAATATACTCAAACATTCCTTTACATATTTCTTCAGCTGATCCAGAATTCACAGAATAATGGCCCAAATAATCTGAACCAGGTTCTCTCACTAAAGTGATATGTTCTTCTGTTACCTTCTTCTGATATACTTCGGACTCTTTTTTTTCTTGGAAGAGTGTAGAATCTTTTCGACCATCAAAATAGATTCCTGTGATTGGGACCTGATTTTGATCTTTCATAATTTCTGATCTCTTCTTTTGTCTTTCTCTTCTGATTTTACTCCTATCCACTACTTCAGATGTATTGTCAAAGAAACTTCTCCAATATCTTGCAATACTGCACTAACAATGAATACTGCAGCTCGATCTGAAACTGCAGTCCTGTCACAAGCAGTAGCCTCTGAAGGTAGATTTGTAGTTTTCCTTTTCTTGAATAATTGTTCTTCAGGTTGTTCGAGCTTTCTCTTCGAGCTAACTGGCTCTGGAAATGTATCGTCTGATATTTCGCCAGATTCACTTTCAGTATTTGATGTCGATGATGATAATTGAACATTTGTATCCTGCAATTTCTCCTGTGAAGATTCTTTGGTGAGCCTCACAGCTTCTTTTTGCTTTCTTAGCAACGTAGATGCTTTTTTCTTTGAGAGTGTAATATCTACTCTATCAATAAACAGTTTTCTTTCACTCCTTTGATCTAAGAGGAACGTCACTTCTTCCTTTGGAACCGTTTTTTCTTTGGGACAAGAACATTGTGTTAGTACTTTGCACTTGCACGCTGCAATGTCAAAAAGTTTCGTGTGTGCTTCTTTTTTGAACATATCAATCTTTGCTTTGTAAGCTTCAGAATTTTTTCTGCTTTGGTATGGCTTCATAATGACACGATACTTTTCGTGGTAGCTTCTGAACATTGTTTCAATTCGCCTGTCTGACAGAATTGGGACGGAAGCACTTTCCCAAATTGTTTTCAATTTATCAACAACTTGTTCTAATATTTGAGATATTGAAGGATCTTTATTAGTATTCTGTTTCAAATCGTTTCTTACAAACAAGTAAATTTAAAAACTCCTTCGTATGTAGGAAGATTCCTGTGCCACAAATCTTCCCCCATACCAAACATGGGGCACTCAGTTGAGGCCCTGGTTGATTTTGCACAAACTCGAGACATTTTGAAAGTATACAAATCTGAAAAAGAAAGAGCTAATATCAATTATACGTTAATTTCAGTTAATAGTACATGGCAAATTTAGGGCAACACAATACAGAAATGCAAAATATATAAGAAATATTGTTTAGACTATCTGAGTAACGCCAACAACAGAACACCCACCTGCTACGAGAGCGACAGCTACACTGAACCGAGGTACTCACGTGACAGCTGAGTGAGCTGACTATAGAAAACTGTTTTAAGAGAATAGAAACTTTTTTTAAAGGTTGACTGAGCTATTTTTATACAAGTGTGAATAAATTCTTGTCTATTGTGCATCGTGGACTCTTCTGTAATTATTGGTTAAAATCTGCTTTTTTCAATTTTTTTCAATATTGAAGGTCATTGTGGCACCTGAAGATATTAATGTTATGATTGTAAATGTATACCAGCTTATTTCCTCACTACTCTACACATTTTCCACACTAGCCAATTTGAAAATTCGAAAAATGAGTTTTTCACTCCGCCCTAATATACATGTGCGACCTGACAAAGTCGCTATGTAGGGCAGACTGTCCTGCAGTTAAAACTTAGGCTTTCGAAGCATTTCGGTTTTTCTTATCGAACTTCTCGCCCTCTTTCCACTCCTGAATCCTCCGCTATTCGGCATCATTCAGAGACCCATGACCAGTCTAGGGTTATGACTTTTTAATTTTTTGTCATAAATATTGTTTCCTGTATCATCAATCGATGAACGTTTGCTTGAAAACAATAAAAAAGTGCCTAATTCCTCAGAATTAAAAAAAAATGTCACCCCGAAAGCAAATATAGTAAAGGGTGTCAGGAAATGATTGCCACCCCTGTAGAGCAAAAACTAGAAGAGATAGATAAAAACCGGCGAGACCACTTGAAAGAGCGTTAAAATCTGAATAAAAACCATTATATTCTATTCCTGTGATTTTAATTCTTACCATTTTTTTCCCCACAGAAACCATGGCATCATCTATTTTGAACGATTCAGAGAAACTTTGAGACACTTCTGGGATCATACCCCCGTCGATTAATGGCCGTCAGAGCTGCAAATGGGGGCAACACCCAATATTCAAACAAGTGGTTTTTATTCAAAATTAAATGCTCTTTCGCGTGGTTTTGTCTGTTTTTTTCTATTCCTTTCAGTTTTTTCTGTACAGGGGGGGGGCAATCATTTCGTGACACCCTTTACTATATTTGCTTTCGGGGTGACATTTTTTTTTAATTCTGAGGAATTAGGCCCTTTTTTATTGTTTTCAAGCAAAAGTTCATCGATTGATGATACAGGAAACAATATTTATGACAAAAAATTAAAAAGTCATAACCCTAAATTGACCACCCGTGCCCCCAGGACTCCTTTACGATTCTGTCGTCTGCTTCTAATTCGCTTGATCTCAAAAATTTAGAATCCCTTTTTATCAAGAAATTAAATCCAGAATTAAACGATAGCCTTTCCTCGATAAAATTACTTGCTTCCTAATCAACCAACTAACACCTTTTCAACACAACTCAGTAACTCAGGTTCTTTCTCCTTTCCTTTCTTCTCTCCAGTTGTTATTTGCAACTCTTACCATCCAGGTTAGTCCTCTTTTCAATTTTAAAATTTTAGTTTTTTGTTTTATTTTTAATGGGTTTAACTTTTATTGTTTTATTGTCTCCAGATAATTTTTTTTAAGCTATTTTTAACTATTTGCTTATTGTATTAGGTTTTATTATGTATATTATATTTTTATGACATTTGTATTTACTTTAGTTATATTTTTGATTGTCTTTAGATGCTTTCATTTAGTCATTGAAGATGGCCCTTGAGTGGACCGAAACGTTTGGCCAATAAATGTTGAGAGTCGTATCTCTTGTCTTTATATTCCTATTATTTATTTATATATATATATATATATACATATTTTTTTTTTTTTAATTGGGGTTGTTTAACCTCCTCCGCAACATCTAAGGTCATATGACGGAGGGGACCTACAGCTTTACGTGGGATCCGAACCACGGGTCGCTACATAATCTGGGCGCAGAGGACGGTCTCCCATCCAACTACTACCCAGACCCAATGTCGCTTAACTTCGCTGATCTCCTGGAAGCGGTGTTACGACATTGGCCACGACGTAGCACATATATATATATATATATATATATATATATATGGAATAACACGCATGAAACACAATTGCCCCCACTTGGATTCGAACCCAGGATCTCTTGAGTAAGAGTTGTGAGCGATACCACTACATTATGACGGAATACCATTGCCAGTGACTATCACGAAGGCACTGAATAATAGTCAGTAGTTCATGTGTGAACTGTAGTGACAATCATCCGGCTACTTCCAAGCTCTGTGATCGTTGTTAATTTGAGGAGATCTATGCACCTCAGGTCAAGGAGAAACTTGGTTTTGCTGAAGCAAAAGAGTGTGCCCTCATTCTTTTTCCACCTTAGCTCTTCCTTGCCCTGGTACTTTTCCTTGCACTGGTAGTTTCTGAGCAAGCTTCGAACTCGGCCGAAGCATCAGCATCAGCCAGTGCTGTTGATGCTTTAGTTTTGATGCCCTCTGGCGCACTTGACCCAGAGCTCGATACTGCTCTTTCTTCAAATTCGGCATGTACTGAGGCTCACGTCGTTTCTGTGGCGTCTCCTAATACAAGTGCATCCCAAATACAGGGGCAACCCTTCAGCAACACCAGTTCGAATTTCTTCGGAGTTTGCAAGGTACTGCAGAACTTTCAAGATTTTGAAGACTAGTTTCCGAACCTGACGCTAACTTTCCTGCAGTTAAGTTCTCTGTCGCTCGAGAGATAGAAGGCACGCGCTTCTTAAGAGGATTTTTTTTAAATGAGTCTCCTATGGACTGTTCAAATAAAGTGTTTGCAGTCTTCCGGCAGAACTGTCGTGGATTGAGGGCAAACTGAAAAGAATTTATAATTTCTCTGGTTGACGTTTCACCAGTTTGCATGTACTTAAGAGACGATGGTGGGTGACACTGTCATTCCTCTCTTTCGGGGCTCGCAGCATTCTGTAGGTGGTTATTGTGATGACAAATGCTATTTATGCTTGCCTTGACATACCTGTTATAGCCTTTTGTCTCTGCTCTCTTTTGCAAGCGATAGCAGTTGGGGTCCACTTGGAGAAGAGATATACGATATATTCTTTACATCTTCCTCCGAATGATCCAGTTTATCGAGACAATATGCTTTGTTTACTTGGTCAGCTTACCTTGTCGTTTCTTCTATTCGGTGGCCAAAATGGGCATCCCGTCTGCGGGATCTAATGTGAGGTGCACCTCGCTGGCTTTATTGGCAGAAGATTTGGACCAAGGAATTTATAATTCCGCTGATCCAGCCCACTGTCATATCCAAACTGTTTTTTTTTACAGCTATTGACCTGTCGCTCTGCCTCCCTGAAGATCGATTAGATTTTACCTGGGATGGAAAGTGGGTGGTGGGAGCATCGATTCCATGACGGCGACCATTTTTCCATTTGTCTTTTTTCTGCTAGGAACCTTCCTCGGCTTACTTTCTCCATTGACGTTTGGAGAATGTTGATTTGTTCCATTTTTGTGGCCTTTCGATAGTATCATCAGCTATTAAGGAATCCCATCAGTGGATGAGGCTATAGATTTGTTTTTTATTTTCACTCTTGATACTTCAGGGTCTAAATTTATTTCTCATACAACTGGATCATTCACAGGACACCCAGTTCCCTGGTGGCCCAACAATTACGACGAGGCTCGCATGAAGATAAAAGCTGTTTACAATCGTTATCGTTGCCACAATTGACACCATTACTTAAGCCTCTATCGGCAGGGTAGGGATAATGCCCGTCGAATGATGGAAAAGTATAATTGCCATTTTGTTTCGATGATATATTCTCGAGCTTCTCTTTTCCTTGTCCGGAAGCGGGTTCATAAGGCTTTTGGGGAGATTACTCCAACCCATTCCCCGTTCTAAAAATTAGATGGCGTTTCTATATCTGATTCAGATGTTGCTGTACAGGGTGTCCACATGTCTTGTCACCCCAGTAAAATATTAACTGATTTTCGTTTTTCTTTCAGACCCATTTATCACTTAGATGGCCTGCCAGTTCTTGGTTTATCTTTTACATTTCTGTTGTGAACAGTTTCTTTTCCCATCTCAATAGAGTCATTTTTGGAGGAGCTGCACGATGGAATCGATCCTGGAAGTCTGCACGAATATTTTCAATGTTTTTCGCCATTACGTGGTCGCTCATGGACCCAGGTACTAGCCAATATGCGTTGTTCAATCGTATAGTTGCTGCTATCACACATTTCAAATGGGTGTACATTGTGGACATCCTGTAGATATGTTTACTATCTCTTTTGTGGGGCCAGCGTCCGTAGCTCAGTGGGTAACGCCGTTTCTGTGTAATCGAAGTAAAGACACTGAGGTCGGGGGTTTAAATCCTGATGGGGCTAAGTAGTACTAATAGGGGAGTTAGCGCAATGGGCGATGTATGGCCTGATCGCTGTACTATTTTCTGTCGCTTCTGATTACTTATTAACTCCTTTGCGGGTGGCTCGTTCGGGACTGAAGGTTCCCCCTCACTTTATAGACACCATCCAGTTAAAAAGTCACTCGTCCTAGATTTCTCGTGCTCTGGAGATGCAGTGTAGTTATACAGTATATACAGTGGTGGCATATCGACATTTATTTACGCTCCTGCCGCCTCTTCTCTCGAGCGCTCTTGCTGCATCTTTCCCATCAAGCTTATACATTATACAACTACGATTGGTTGGTACTACGACTGGTTACCACTTATTATAACGTAATAATTAATTAATTATCAACTCCCCTATTAAATAATAATCAATTCTGGAAAATTTAATATTGCACTATCATTCTACAGTTTTGATTTGTACTCATGCAAGCTCGTAAGGAAGGTGGTGAACGTTCGACTGATCTGGTTCTTGGAACGGGCACATTTTCTTCTTTCTTTCTTCGTTATGTGGTTACCATGGCAACCGGAACAGGTCATAAAAGGGTTGGAGAGAGAGGGAGAGAAGGACTTGCAAATGTTGTAAACTCCTTTCCTTTCCAACAAATGTCGCAAAGGGGATGGCTCACCCACAGATATCAGCTTGCATTTGCACGCAATATTTGTAATATCTCTTTTTTCACCCATACTACAAGTATCCTTAACAGATAATTCAAAAGCATTTACATTGTAACTGTGTTCATTAAATTTTGACTGAAAGGGGGAATAAAAATAAGAAACTGATATATCATTGCAATTTATTTAACATATTCAACGTTAACCTAAAAAGAAACCATTACATTGACAAATAAATACAATAATTTCAATGGATCCTACGTATACCAGAGTAAGTTTTTACGTTCTGAAAACTTAGATTTCTTCTTGCTGTTGCTGCTGTGCGAAGGCTATTTGCTCCAAGACGAAATCGGGGATGGGATGAGGGAAGGCGGGAGCGACCGGGAGGAAGTCAGATTCAGGTTGGTATCCGAGGTCGTTAGCTACGAACTTGAGGACGAAGACTTCACCGTCGGGGAGAGTGAATCTAAGGGGAAGAAGAACGACTGATTAAGTGCTCTAGAGCTTATGCTTATATTGCGACAAAGACTGGTCTGTATCTTCGGAAGGACCTGAAGTTTAATGTAGAATTTGAACCATTCGATACCACGATTATCAAGGGCAGCACAAAGGAAGCACTTTAGGCGCTGAAATACGAGGTCTCACATTCCGAGTTGGAACTCGAACTCACAACCATCAGACTTAAAGCCTGGGCCATATCCACTAACCTACCTCGAAGGTACAGATAAAAAAAAGAAAAAAAAAGAAGTTAGAGAATGAGAAAGAACAAGAAGAAGAAGAGGGGAAGAAGAAAAGAAAAAGGAAAGGAACTTACTCGAATTGTCCCGCTGAGTGAACAGCTCCAGCTTCGCCTTCTGGCTGGCCTCCCTCAGACACTTTGATTCCGTTCTCAGTCTCGAAATCGAAGGAGTAAGATCCGTCTTCGTGGTGTACTCTGTCGTCTCTGAGAATCTTGGCTTCTTTATCGGGACGAGGGGCGGCCACGGCAAGAGCCAAAAGGCAAACGAAGACAATCTGAAAGTAAAAATTAAAATTTACGAGAAGTCACATTGAGTTCTTAATTATTTCTCAATAATGTAGAAATAATTTAAGTAGAATCCCCTTATTATTACTTTGATATTACTGTAGAAATCATACACTACTCATGATACATCGATATAACTAACTAACATCAGGTATGTATGAAAACTACATCAACCAACTGTGCTACTTGGGACATCGAAAAGAGTAGTAGTTTATTACTCAAGCTGTGCTATCATTGATTTTATATATATATATATATATATATACTGACATCGCAACCACTGAGGTACTGGGTGCGGCTCAGTAGTTGCGGTGTCAGGCTGTGGATGGTGAGGCTTTGCGTCCGCCCCAACTGCTGGCATCAGGTGGGGTTAGGCCGGCCACTCACCCTATTTCTGCTCGGTCTCAGGTGACCCTTGTGGCACACTCGTGTGTATATATATATATATATATATATATATATATATACATACTGCAATGTCAATGTTTTTAATATATTAATATTTAGTACTGTGCTGTATGTACTGTAACATATCAATGAAACACTATTTATATACAAGCGTCCTAAATTGTGCAGGGTGATTCACTCGCTGGTAGCCCCAGAGTATCGTATTAGCGATACTCTGGGGCTACCAGCGAGTGAATCACCCTGTATTTAGAAAAAGCTGCTATAACTTTACTTATCACAGTAACTTTTAATTATTATCATCATTTCATCCAAATTACACGAATTCTTTTGTACGCTTGCGTGAATACATTAATGTACTAAAGTGTACAAATCATATGTAGTTTTTTTAATGGCAAAGGCTTTTGAAATCGTCCCAAATAAATGGTAAAAATGTAATGGAGTAAATATGATATTTTAGGAAATATTATTTTCAAATAATACAGAGAAGTATTCACACACACACACACACATTTTATATATTTATATACAATATATGAGGAATTAATACATTTGTATAATGAATAATACTGCAATACTCACGAATTTCATTTTGTCGCAGTAAGGGATGAGCACTGTACTTATCGTTAATAGATGAGTTTCTGGTATACTGATCAATTTCAATATGTGGGTTCTTTTATATCCTTAAAACCAGCTATAGGAAAGCGGGGAAAGATTAACCCTTTGCACCAAGGACGTCGTCAAAATGGGGAGAGAAGTGTTCATCCTTCGAAACTGGAACAAATTAAATAAATTAAAGTTGACAAACCAATGCCATTATCGTTGTTTACAGTAATTTTGCATCTGGAGGCAATTTTACAGTACAAACACTGTTACGCACTGTAATATCTCGCTGAATCTAATTGCGCGAATTATTAATACAAGTCAAGTATATTATTTAGCCTGATAATACAATTAATTGAAGCGTACTTTACGACTCATAGGCAGTTATAACACAATAAATATCTTTTCACGTACAAAGCATGTATGTACAATTCCGGAAAAAAGTTCGCCTAGAGACAATTTTATTTTTTAGAAAGCCTGAAAAATTACTAATTAGTAATGACTGGGTTTTCCTTTTGAAACTTTATTATTGTTACTAAAACAAAATCCGAACAAACGTAGAATTTTACCAATTATTAATTTTTTATGCTTTTCTTGCTTATTTAGAAATTTTAGATTTCTAGGTAAAAAAATTTTCGAAACTTAAATATATGTCTTGTCGGAGGATATTATATATTAATTTATTTGCATAAATAGTCATTAACATGTAATGGATTTACAGTATACAGTGTAGTGATTGAATCGCAACAACCTTTTGAAACAGACCAGAATGAAAACCATAAATAATATAATAGCGAGAAATTCTGTTCCATGACTGTTACTCCGAATTGCTGTTTTTACTAAATATTATTATCATAAAATCCGACCAGTCTTTACAGATTTACAGAGGAAGAAAATTCGAATAAAAACAAGCCAATTTTTCCCGTTTTTGAACTCGTTTTCAAAAAAATTCTTACGAAATTTAATCAGAATGTGAAATTATCAAATGTAGAATCTAGTATAGCTTTGTTAAACTAACGTTTCATCGTTGGTATAAAGTTGGTCATTGGGTAGCTGGAAGTAGGTATTAGTTGGCTTACCGTTCAGTTTTATTCTGAGCGCTACAGTCGAGGCAGTATTTATATATATTTGTCACCGTCCGTAGCTCAGTGGTTAACGCAGTTTCTCTATAAGCGTATTGTAAACACTAAGGTCGAGTATTCGACTTCCGATGGTAGTGGTAATAATAATCTAGGAATTAGCGCAATGGACGCCAACGTCCTTAGCTCAGTAGTTAATACCATTTCCTTATAAGCGAAGTGATGATACTGAAGTCGGGGATTCGAGCCTTGATGATTGTGGTAATAATAATATGGGAGTTAAGGTAGTGAGCCGTATTAATTGGCCTGAGCGCTGTTCGAGTTTCTGAACCTTCTCATTGATTATTATAGATGCAATGAACCCGACGAGTTTATCCCGAGCGTTGTGCCAGCTCCAAGTTCTCCCCAATGATTATTATTATTAACATACAGGCTGGCCCAAACGGTACCTACCAAGTTTAAGCCTTTATTTCACCAAAACTATTGAGAGTACAATCAGCATCTCAAGCCATTTGTGTGACAATGTGTTCGATGTGCTGTCCCTCCACTTCGACGATTTTTCGCAACCTCATCCCAAAATTCGATACCACGCTGTGGAGAACTTCTTTCGGAATGTCGATGATTTGACGTTCAAGCGATGATTTCACTCCTCCAAAGTTTTTGGGTTGCTTTAGTAAACTCTATCTTTGAGGTATCCCCACAGAAAGAAGTCACACGGGTTGAGATCAGGCGAAGAGGCAGGCCAATCAATGCCGCTTCCATAGTGCTTCGAATAGTCCAAACCAATGACATTCTCTCCAAACTGATGTTAAACAAATGGCGTGAGTAGTATAGTGTGTCAGCAAATTTTCATCGAATTCTATTCATTCGTTTCGGAGAAAATGTAAGTTAATGTTGGTAGATACTTTTAAAGCCACACTGTATGTACTTGAGGCTGGGAATTAGATTATGAATGACACTAATGCTTTTCTTGTTCATATATATATATATATGTTCGCTTGGAAAAATTTAACAAATAAAAAAATTAGTTTAACTCCAAAATATAATGTAAAACATCATAGAATTTGAGGAAATTAAAAAAAGTTAAAATGTAAAAGTTTAATATTTTGGGTGTCCATCTCAGACTTGAAGAATTTAAAATTTTTATCAGTAGTTGTTGGCTGGTTATTGATTACAGAATGTTGGCAATTATGAATTCTAGAATTTTCCTCTCGAATCTTTATGGAAGACGGATGACTATACAAGTCATTAGTAAGCAATGGGTTGTGGTGGTAAAGAGCTGTCTACAGATCTTAAGCGGTCTGTTATTGCTGCACACGAGTCTGAAAAGAGTTATAAAAAGATAGGAAAAGAACTTCGAATTTCATTTACGACGGTTGCTGCAGTTATAAAGAAAGGGAAAGGAGTGGAACAATCAAGACTCTGTCAAGGTGCGGACAACCTTGCAAAATTTCAGAACGTACAGCGAGACGGATTGAAAGAATGGCTGCTGCGAATCCACGAGTGAATGCAGATGATATTTGCCAAACATTAAGACTGTCTAACATCGATGTCAATCCTTCTTCTGTACGTCGTACAATGAGAAAGAATAGTCTGCATGTAAGAGTTGCACGAAGAAAACATCTACGAAAAGTGCAAAAAGAAGCTCGTTTAAAGTACGCCAAGGATCATCAAAATGGTGGATTTGCATTGCGGAAGAAAGTTCCGTGGACAGACGAGACCAAAATTGAATTGTTCAGGAACAACGGTATGTTTGGCGAAAATCAAATATTGTATTCGAATTAAAAAACATCACTCCTACCGTTAAACATGATGGTGGTAGTTTGCTTTTTTGGGGATGCTTCAGTGTTTCTGGTCCAGGAAAGCTTGTTGTCATCAGTGGAACCTTGAATTCGAAGTCAGAAAATTTTAGAAGAAAATGTATTGCCTTCAATTTGGAAGTTGCGAATGGGTCGCAGTTAGGTACTGCAACAAGATAATGATTCAAAATAGAAAAGTAAGAGCACTATGAAATGACTTCAACAAAGGAATGTCAAGCTTTTCGAGTGATCCAGTCAAAGTTCAGATCTCAATTTAATCGAGAATTTATGGTTTCATTTGAAAAAAGCTGTCCGCAAGAGAAACCCTTCGAATCTGAATGAATTGCAACAAGTTACTTTAGAAAAATGGGCTAAAATTTCTACTGAGAGATGTCGAAACCTTGTAGAAAAATACCCAAAACGAATCACTGAAATTATTCAAGCAAAAGGTGGACACACAAAGTATTAAATAATTTTGTAAATAAATGTACAAAAACTTTTGCATTTTAACTTTTTTTTTGTTTTCCTCAAATTCTTTGATGTTTTACATTATATGTTGGAGTTGAACTAATTATTTCTCGGTATGAATACTTATGAGCGCCACTATATATATATATATATATATATATATATATATATATATATATATATATATATATATATATATATATATATATATATATATATATACGGGGTGATTACAAATGATCTTTCCGATTTTAAATATTTATTATGAAAAACTAATAAAGCTACAGCGAAAGCAAGATATACAAATAAAGAACTCAAAAAGTTTTATTTATAAACTATTGAAGTTCAATATGGGCTCCTTTTGTGGCTCTGCAGACATCAAAGCGGTATTCTGCTCCCCTCCATACATTTTGTAGCATATCATACTGAACTTTTCTAATAACCTCGCGTATTCTTTCCTTCAAATGTTCCAAAGTTGTTGCCATTCGTGGAACAAAAACTTCACTTTTGATATAGCTCCAGAGGAAGAAGTCAAGGGGGGATTTGATCGGGCGAAAGAGCCTGCCAAGGAATGGGTCGCCCACGCCCGATCCAATGATCAGGCAATTGCTGATTCAGGACTGTTGTAACCTCAAAAGGAGCCACAAAAGGAGATAATATTGAACTTCAATAGTTTATAAATAAAACGTTTTGAGTTCTTCTTTATTTGTATATCTTGCTTTTCGCTGTAGCTGTGTTAGTTTCTTTATAATAAATGCTTAAAATCGGGAAGATAATTTGTAATCACCCGGTACATATATATAAGCTAATCCTTATATTAATGTGAGTGCGTGTACTTTTGAAAGTAACCTAACCTCTTTTAATTGTGCTTTTTGTGCCAATATTCTGTTCGTAAGACTTTTGAGCCTGAGATGAAGTGCAAATAAAATACTAAAAAAATTGATTTTTTTTTAACGAATTTTAGTAGGCCAATAAAATGGTGAAAGTATCACCAATTTTACCTTGATCACTCTTTTATTTAAGGGTTTCTCACAAATATAAATATATATATATATATATATATAATATATATATATATATATATATATATATATAATATATATATATATATACAGGGCGTCCCAAAAAAATGTATACACACTTTAAATAATTATAAAGGCAGTGTTTATTAAAATACATTTCATTTTCAAAATGTAATAGAATCTACAGACATCATTTAATTGTTTTGTCAACGCCTGTTTTCAAACCGACGTCCGTTCTGGTCCAGGCACTGCTGATAACGCGAAGCAATGGAATCGCAAACATCACGAAACATTTCGTTTGGTATTTGTGTGCATTCTCGTTCAATGGCTGCTCTCAATTCAGCGACTGTTGCAGGTTTTATAGCGTAGACTTTGTCTTTTAAGTATCCCCATAAAAAAAAGTCTAGTGGTGTGAGGTCTGGTGAACGCGGAGGGTATTCTACGAAACCCCTTCGTCCAATCCACATCCACATCGTGCCAAGTACCACTCGCAATACTCCACTCTTCGGTCCGGATCATCTTCATTAATAGCATGGACTAATCTTGGAATGTAACTTTTCCATTGACAGCGCTTCAAAATGCGTTGGACAGACGATTCTGAAATTCCTACCTCACGACTCGCTTGCGCGCACAGATTTTCTTGGACTTTGGTGATACGTTTCCAGTACTCTTTCTTGCTTTGTGGGGCTTGTCGATGTCCGTGGTCTTCCGGAACGCTTCTTGTGGACATTCTGAACAGTTCCATCGGCTTCAAACTTATCTCTAATTCGAGTGATGGTAAGTCGCGTTGGTGGATCTGTTTGAAACTCCCTCCTAAACTGTCTTTGCACTTCAAATGCGTTTTCACACTTCCAGTAGCATTTTAGAATGAATTTCCTTTGTTCAAAGCTTAGTCTGACTGCCATTATTAATTCTAATGGGTTTAACTTGGAAAGAAAGAAACATCAATTGAGCTATCAGCTGTTAAAGTGTGTATACATTTTTTTGGGACGCCCTGTATATATATCCACATACAGCATATAATTTATATATATATATATATATATATATATATATATATCCACATACAGCATATATATATATATATATATATATATATATATATATCCACATACAGCATATATATATATAATATATATATATTATATATTATATATATATTATATATATATATATCGGTGGTGTAGAGGTTAGCGTCGCTGACTACGAATTTATCGGCCCCGGGATCGAGACCCGGTCACCCAGCTGTTCATCCTTCCACAGAATAAAGAAATTGGTTGGTATATAAATGGGTACGCTGTGTAGCCTAGTAGTTAAGACCAGGGGTGCAGTGCTGCCGGAGCGTGCCGGAGCGCCGCTCCGGCACCTCTGCAAGAGGAAGTTTGGAGGAATTACCATAACAAGCAACAAAAAAATTGTCTCCATTAATTATCAACAGTTTCTTACTAGTCTTGTGAACAATTTGCAGCACCGTATGTTCACGACAACATCCATGAAAGGTTCTCAAACTTCTGAACCTCAAAGTATGTATAAATCACTGCTAAATGAAATGTATGTCCTTGAAAAAGACTACTGGCCTGATGAAATACCACCTAATTACGGAGAAGCTGAAATCTCATCTCTCTGTAAGAGGTTTAAGCTTTCTTCTTACTCTGTACTAAATGCCTTTAGAGACTATGTGGAAGATCATGGGCGCCGCATCCCCCAAGATTTACACCCATTACTGAGCTGTTCACAAGTTATTCCTATTAGTACTGCTGAGTGTGAGAGGGGATTCAGTCACATGAACTTGATAATAACAACAACACGCTCAAGAATTCTCATAAATCATGTATCAGCGCTTATGTTTGTTAAACTACATGGACCTCCTCTAGTTCAGTGGAATCCTGAGCCATATGCCATATCATGGCTGCGGTACCACAGATCGGCAGATGACACCAGGACAAGAGTTGCTTCAGACCCCCGAAAACATATCACGCCTGACCCTTTGTGGAAATTATTGTGAAACTTCCCACTGGTGGTATTTGGTAAGCACTAAGTAGTTTTAACTTCTTAAATTGATAAAATACATGATTGCTCTTTTTTCTTTATTTGCTTGATAATTATATTTATTTTATGATAATTAGTGAGTGCAAACACGAAATACTTAGTCATCGTGTGGCATATATAGAAACAGGATAGGAAATGGCAGGCTTTTGTCAGGCCCACCAGAGCTCCGGCACCTATAAAATTGGCACTGCACCCCTGGTTAAGACGCTGTGCTGCTGGTGAGGCGTGGTTCGGATTCCACGTTAAACTGTAGGTCTAAGGTGGAGTGACAAGCTTTACCTTCGTCAGAATGAACAATTCGGGCGGAAGCAAAAAATAACTATATTTATACACACATTATATATATATATATATTAGGGTGCATCAAAATCACCAATGACATAGTTTCACTTTGTCCCTAAGTTAGAAATGTTCCAATGGTTAAGAAAACCTACTATGTGAATTATTTTTGGATTTGAATGCCATTTATGGGGTCCACACAGACTTCCTATATGCACACCAACCCCACAGTCATTCTGTGATTTGAGATCCAAATAGTAGAAGTTTAAAAATTTTGTTCACTACAAAAATCAGCCTAAGAACATGTAAGTGATATTTCTAAAGGTCATATATACTTCTAAAAAGTGATAGAAACTTCTATAAAGTGATAGAAACTTCTATAAAGTGATAGATACCTCTAGAAAGTGATAGAAACCTCTAGAAAGTGCTAGGAAGTGGTGGAAAGTTATAGAATATTCTAAAAGGAACTGCAATATATAATCTGATATGCAAGTATTTATGATAAATATGATTTTTGTGTGTTTATGTTAAATGTTTATGTTAATGAATTTTGTGTTCTCTCTTTACAGAATTTTTTTGTGTTCTCTTTATACCTGTCGTGCATTATGGCCAGTTCAGATAGCACAAATGATAAATATGCTGTTAAAACTCGTCAAACTGCTGCCATTTATGGTCTTGGTGCTGGAATCAGCGATGCAGATGCAGAGATAACAGGATCTAGGCTGCCAACATGTGAGCAAGTGTTGCGATGCTACATGTTTCATCAGCAAGAAGGTCTACCGTTTAACCGTACAAAATGGAACAATGCTAAATTTGTCTTGCAAAAAATTATTCCATTTTATCAGAAAGGCAACATTGCCATGATTACTGAGAGGAAAGCTGTTGAAAAAATTATAGCACTATCTGCAAAAAATGCAAAACTTAGGGAACTTCCAGTGGATCGGTGTTCTTCGCTTGGTGCAGTTGCGAAGCTTAAGGGGATCGAAAAGGAGTTACAAGAAACATTTCAGTTGTGGCCAAGGAATGCTGAGCAACTCATAAAAGATCCTGAAGATCTGGAGTTCTTGCGGTCAATGAAATCAGACAGTCGCATCATTTGGAAGCCATGACAAGAAGCTCGCATCAAAAGTCCAAAGAAAGCAGGAAAAGGAAATGATGCAAGCAGAACGACAGCTTAAAGCTCATAAAGAAGCCCAAGCATCTACAAGCAAAGTTCAGATTGAGAACAGTGAGAAAGCAACAGTGATGTTGAGGATGAAGAGGGTGATATAGAGGATTACAAACCAAAAACACGAAAATCTCGCCAAGCAACTCGCTCAGGAACAACTGCTTTTATAAGTCATGACATACTCAAATACCATAGGATGGTTTCCCTGTCTACAAGCATGAAGATCACACCGGCCAACATGCAGCATTTACCAAAGCCATCATTGAGGAATCAGGAGGTGACACAAAAAAAGTTTCACATATATTCTACTGCCGACAGAGCAAGACGTAAGGTTGGTGAAGAGCTTGCATCATTGGTCAGAGAGTCCTGGGTTCCACCACAGTTCCTGTCTCTTCACTGGGATTTTAAACTGATGTCAACTCTGTCATACCAAACTAAAGCTGAAGAGAGGCTCACCATAGCAGTTGGCAATTCGTATGACATCAAACTTCTTGGTGTGCCTTCCTACAAGCCAAATACAGATCAGCCAGCTGGTCAAATCATTGCTAATCTCACTATGGAGCTTCTCCGATCATGGAATTGTGTTGACTCGGTAGTGAACATGACTTTTGACACAACAGCTAGTAACACTGGTCATGTGAGTGCTGTGCTGCATGTGTTAGTCTGCAACAGGACATAGGTCGAGCTTTACTGTGGTCAGCTTGTCGGCATCACATTGGCGAGGTAATCCTTACACAAGTCTTCAATGATCTGAAAATAGAACCACCATTGTCAGTAGAAGTTACCATATTCTGTCGGTTCCAAAAGCATTTTGACACAGTTCCGCACAACAATAATCAGTCACTTAATTTTTTGGATGGTACCTCTTATTCAGATGGCATACAAACCATAATCCATGACTATAGGGCCAGAGCAATTTCATGCGCGCAGTCTGTTGTGAAGCATCAACGTGATGACTACAAAGAATTTTCTGATCTTTGTTTGCTCTACTTGGATGGGACAAGTAGAGAGTTTTCATTTCGACGTCCTGGTGCTGTACACAAGGCTAGGTGGATGGCCAAGCTTCTCTACTCCATTAAGATGGTGCTGCTGGAGGAGCAGATCAGTTCTCTTCCCTCTGGAACCATTACCACAGAAGCACAATGACCCAAACTGCGTGTTTGTGAACTTTGTTTGCTTGCTGTACAGCTGGTGGTGGATCACCTGTTCAAGCGCGGTACCTGACTGACCTCTTGCGCTCTTTAATGATGCAGTCCCTGAAGCTGAACGCTGCTATCTGGCTGAGAGATTTATAGCAGTAAAGCCAGCACAAGATCAGGCATCTTTACCACAACATCGATTTGGCACAGGATTTGGGGAACCCAAATTTCCAAACTCCATTTCCAGCACAACAAAGCTTGGTGACTTAATCAATGAAGATTCATGGTACATTTTCTCTGTTCTGGAACTTGACAGTTCTTTCCTGACTCATAATATCGAAAATTGGCCAGAATTAGCTTCCTTTCAAATGTCCAGAGAACACATCTCGGCAGTTAACGTCATAAATGATTGTGCTGAGTGTGGGGTGAAGCTAAGTTCTGATTTTCTCATGGCTGCCAGATCACAACAACATTACCAAAATGTCCTACAAGTTGTTGAATCCGACAGAAAGAAGCTTCCTAATCTTCGAAAGAGGAAAACTAGAGCCTAAACTAATTGTTCATGTTCATTTACAGTTCTTGAACATTTTTTATTAACATAGTGTTCTTTTGACTTTAACTTGCTTGTATCACCAATAATGTAATGTATAAACCAGAATGTAATGTAGAAATCAATGTAATGTATCCCTGTTTTGATTATTTAACACATTTTTATTGGTTCATACTTTTGCAAACACGGAAATGGGGATATAAAATGTTTAATTTTTGGTCAATTTAACTCCAATACTAATATTGCATCAATGATGTGGACCCCCTAGATGACCACATAAATCTTTGAAATTTGGCCATATGTGCTATTTCAGGCATTGGAACAGAGTAATCATAGGGACAGATTGAAATAAAACATTCTGAAAAATCATGGGAAATTTGATGCACCCTAATATATATATATATTAGGGTGTCTCTTATTGGGTAGTCAAAAATTGAAATGTTGAATTATTTTATCTGCGCCCCCTAAAATAGTTCCATTTAGCATAAAAACTAAAACTTGAAAGTTTGACACAAATTGGCTCATATTTAGGGGTCGCCCCCGGCTAATAAAAATGGTGACCATGGCATAATAGCGCCTGACATATGATTATGCTCATTATACACATAATTCCTTCCTTCCTTTTTTAGTTTGATTCGTTTTTATAAGTATAGGCCTTCTTATTTATCATTGATCCTTTTCTAACCTATCCTTGATGTTGTTATAATCCATCCTTTGGTCCTCAATCCTTCTTTATCCCAATCCTTTTTCTCCTATCCAAAATCCTTCCTGGCTCTTTTTTTATATACAATCAGCAATGAAGCATTGCTACAAAAAAAAACCATTAGTTTATTATATAGGGATGAATTCAAAATGCCAGTGCTATTTACATACTTTAATTACTTTAATTAGCATTATTTCCTTATACAACATTTATTTAATATACAATGATTATACAATATGGTGTATTTTAAGGTGCGACCTCATTGATGGTTATTTTTTGAGAAGAACAGTTTTTGATGGAACTGGGTGACTCTGGCGGTGTTTTGCAACAATTTGGAGCAGGAACTGGAGCTGCTCTTCCCCCACTGTCAATTTCTTATTCAGCTCTTGAACTAAAGCTACTGCACGTTCTGCCCGGTCATTTACAACAGATAGAGCTGCAACAATAGCTCTGGCCCTTAAATATTCACAGTTGGATGTCCAAGTGCTGGGTGCCTTGTTCAGAAATCCTTCTGGCAAATTCAGCTTAGTAAAGAATTCTCTAGTATTTCTTGTAACAAGTTGGTGTAGTCCTTCACCAGAGCAGAAGGTCGATTCAGGAATCCGAGGACGCTTGGGTGGTCTATCAGTGGACTCATCTTCTAATGCCTTTACCATGCGTTTCTTTACATCTGTAGTAATTCGCTCATCAAAGAAAGCAAGACCAACTGCTTCTTCAGACAGGTACCATAAGTGGTTAGAGAGCTTTTTTTTAGTTGCATCAGAAATCTTTTTGTTAGGATAATTAATCAATGACCTCATAAGGAGCCAGTCATTAAATGGGGTTTCAATAGGGAGTGAGGATGTTGTCCAAGCCTTCATATAGATGAGAACAGAAAAAAGGGAAAGATCTCGAATTCCTCGTTCTTCAGTCTTAGTCATCTTGAACTGGTTTCGAAAAAGCCACATCTTGATAGAATAGAGCGCTTTGGACATCCAGCAAGCTCGATGCATGGCACCTGGTGCACGAAACTTGATGCCTTTATTGGGGACACCTCCAAGAAAGATGATGGACAGATCAAAAGTTCTTGATAGTCATCCCGTAGCATAGGTGCCTGGGATCTAGCAAACTGAATTAGTTCAGTTTTAGACTGGATAATTGCTTCTTTAGTAATCGTGTCTGTCTCACCTGTTTGGAACTGGCTTTGATCAACAGAAGTCCAATTGTCACGAAAACGCTTAAAGATCAATATCTCTGGACCAGTTGATGTAGATCCCAATGTTGCTTCAAATGCAGCTCCCAACAGTAAATCTAAAACATGGTGTCTACAAGGCAAGTACAAAACATCATGTCCCAATTTTGCTTCGATGAGAGCACAGGCTCCACTATATTGACCCGTGTTTGAAGCTGTTGTATCGAAACAAATTGCTTTTACTCTCTCTGTAATTCCCCATTCATTCAGGCAGTTAAAGACGGCTTCAGCTTGTGCTTCTCCAGTTGAGTTTGGGATTTTGGGGACACCAAGCAGCTGTTCAACACCAGGTCCTGACACAAGTACTGGGAGACGATCAATGTGCTTGTGCGAGGTGAGGTCCTCCATCATCTTGCCATCCCAGTGGACTGTCATAGAACATTCTCCATGGAAATGCTCCTTAAGTTCTTTAGCATGACGAGCTCGGTTCTTATTTCGAAGGCGATGGATAGAATGTTGGTTTATGTTGTAATCTGAAGCGTCCAAACCAAAGCTTTTAGCTGCCTCTGCGAGGATAAATGTTGCCTTTCTAGAGGAAATTTGTGTACGATCCAGGGCTACAAACTTGACAATTATCTCTAATATATTCATTTAATTGAATTCATCATAAATATGATGATTAATTAATTAAAAACATATGTTTAGTATACTTGACAACTGCTAGTAATTTCAAATATTAATTGCATAAATAATAGCTATATTTTATGAACTTTAATAAGCGGGGGCGACCTCTAAAAATTGTTCAATCCAAAAAACATTTTATATGTGATGTTTTTTCAACCAATGGAACTGGTTGAGGGGGCGCAACCTAAAAACATCAACACTTCGAAAATAAGAGACACCCTATATATATATATATATATATATATATATATATATATTACCGTCAAAGTGTGTAATTAGCCATTTCGCATAATGGCTGAAACTTTTAGTCATTTCGCAAAATGGCTGTTTCATTTGGTCATTTCGCGAAATGAGTAAAATCTTCAGCCATTACGCGAAATGGCTGAAATTCCATCTTGGTCATTTCGTGAAATGGCTAAAATGACTTTTGTCATGAATTCATAGAAATAACAAACATCACAATAAAATTGGAAACCTTTATTTAACTAACTAAATCTGCTAAAACATATATATACATCCACAGGTCTGTTCAAATAAGTGAGAAACACTCTTCAAATACACATTTGAACACATTTGAACACATTTGAATTTGAATTTTCAATATAGAAGTTTTCAAATACTAACCGGTCCTTCAATGTTATTTCGATGTCCACCAATGAAGGCCAGGTTAGGTCAACTGTATGCCCTTGACAATTGGTTAGGTTAAGTCGTGTTATTTTCGTTAAAACTAACGAAAATAACACAACTTAACCTAACCAATTGTCAAGCGCATACAGTTGACCTAACCGGGCATACAGTTGACCTAACCGGGCAAATGATCTTGTACGAAATGACCAAGGTGGAATTTCAGCCATTTCGTGTAATGGCTGAAGATTTTAGTCATTTCGCGAAATGACCAAGTGAAACAGCCATTTCGCGAAATGACTAAAAGTTTTAGCCATTACGCGAAATGGCTGATTACACAATTTGACTGTAACATATTATTCTTATGAATGGTGGTGGTGGTGGTGGTGTAGTGGTTAGCGTCGCTGACTACGAATCCATCGGCCCCGGGTTCGAGACCCGACGGCAGCCGGCGCGCAGCAAAACCCAGCTATTCATCCTTCCACACGATAAAGAAAGTGGTTGGTAGATAAATGGGTACCCTAGGTGGCCTAGTGGTTAAGACGCTGTGCTGCTGATGGGGCGTGGTTCGGATTCCACGTTAAACTGTAGGTCTAACTAAGGTGGAGTGAAAAGCTTGACCTTCGTCAGAATGAACAATTCGGGCGGAAGCTAACCAAAGGTTAACCAAAGGTTAAAGGTATTAGTATTATTAAGTTTCGATGCCTCTAATATGTAATAATTTCGGAATAAATCATTCGAAGATTTAACTCTCTACAAAGCACAGCGTCCACCTTAGTAATTTTATTCTGGTTAATGCCAGACACTTTCATTCAACATCGGCAAAGGTTAAATCCTTCGTTAAAGAATTAAATCGCGAGGAAACCATCACTGTTCACGAGGGCCAGAAATTGGTACAGAACTCAGGCCAACTAATCGACTCATTGCCCTAATTCCTATATTATTATTATTAGTACCGGCATCACTGAGTTACAAGGAGTTACAAGGAAAAGAAGTACCTCAAAAGGCCTTGCGGCCCATACCGAGGAGGTACCAATGGCAACGGGTGCCAGGAAAAATTTTGTACACACTCAAATAGTGTGCAAGATTTGGTCTAACCTTTTCTTGAACTGATCCACAGAGGAACTGTTCACAACTTCCGAAGGTAACCTGTTCCATGTGTCACAGATCTTATACGTAAAGTAATTCCCACACACACTAGTCCTAAACCGTTTCAAATCCAACTTCCAACCATTGTTGCGAGTTGGGTTATCATTTAAACTAAACATACTTCTAAAATCGACATCGTTGAACCCGCGTAAGAGCTTGAAAACCTCGATCAGTTGACCGCGCAGCCTCCGAGTTTCAAGCGAAAACAAGTTCAGGGCGCGTAACCGTCGATTGTAGCCCATATGCCTAACGGAAGGGATTAACTTTGTGGCCCTCGCCTGCACTCGCTCTAGCCTCTCAATATCTTTCCTGAGGGTGGGCGACCAGAACTGCACAGCATACTCCAGGTGCGGCCGAGCAAGGGAATTGTACAGTGAGAGCACAATCTCCTTGTTCCGAAACTGAAATTGCCTCCTGATATAACCCAATAGTTTCTGGGCTTTCTTTTCCACCTCTACACACTGTTTCGTAAACTTAAGGTCGCTGCTAATTAGCACACCCAAGTCCTTTTCTAAATCAGTCACCTCGATATTACTACCCAACATCGAGTAGTCCGACTTGGGATTGGCGTAGCCAATGTGCATCACTTTGCATTTACCCAAGTTAAACGGTATTTGCCATTTTTCGGACCACTCTCCTATCCTACCTAGGTCCTCACGCAGTTGCTCGATCGCTTCGGGCGTCCCAACATTGGCCCCCAAGCTTGGTGTCATCAGCGAATTTGGCGATCCGACTGACGATGCCACCGTCGATATCATTTATGTAAATGATAAACAACAGTGGCCCCAAAACGGAACCCTGAGGAACCCCACTAGTGACCGAGGCCCAACCCGAACTAGGCCCTTTAATTACAACCCTCTGCCGCCTATTCCTCAGCCAGTTTTCAATCCACCTACCTATTTCCCCACCGATACCCAGCGCGCGCACTTTCGCCATTAGCCGGCGGTGAGGTACCTTATCAAAGGCTTTCTGAAAGTCGAGATAAAGTATATCAATCGCCCTACTCTTATCATACTCACTCAACATGACGTGGAAAAACTCGAGCAAGTTGGTGAGACACGACCTATGCCGTCTAAACCCATGTTGGGAGTCCCCAAGCAGCTTGTAGGAATCCAAATGGTCAACGATCCTATCAGCTATTATCCCTTCTAATAATTTACATACAACTGAAGTGAGACTAATGGGACGATAGTTCCCTGGACTTTCGTGATCCCCTTTCTTAAAGATAGGGGTCACGTTGGCTTCCCTCCAGTCACCAGGCACCTGGCCCATCTCCAACGATTTGTTGAAGACTGTAGCCAGGTGGGGAGCCACCTGGTCGCGCACTTCTCGCAACACTCTGGGGAGAAACTGGTCTGGCCGAGGAGCCTTAAACGCGCTCAGTGTGTCTATTCTATCGGCAACGACTGTCGCGGTACATCTAACACTATCCAGGCCAGCACCTTCGTGCCTCACGCCTGGCTCGGGGATGACGCGGGTATCCTCCCTGGTGAACACTCCCGCAAAGTACTCATTAAGCACATTAGCACATAACTGAAGAACTCCTTAGGGTTCCCCTTGCAGAGGCTTGCCACCCGTAGTTCTTCGTTACGTTTCGCTAGCCTAACCTTCGCCTTCACTTCCCTACACAGGCAGACATACGCTTCAGTGTTCTCGTGGGAACGATTGGCCTTCGCCCTCCTATACGCTACTTTCCTATTTCGGATAGCCGAAGCGATGTCACGATTGAACCACTTAGGCTGCGTTGAAGCAGGGGTGACCGGTTTTGAGGGTATGACAGCAGACTGCAGCACCATAAACTCGTCCCGGAATGCACTCCACACTCCCTCAACATCGCCGCCAACCTCTAACCCCATCTCTCCTACGTTATCCCTGAGGCTAACAAAGTTCGCCCGCCGGAGATCGAGCTTTCTGCCTCTCGAGTTACTACGCTTCACCCGAGGGACGCACACACGGAACCTAATAAGACCGTGATCACTCCCGCCCAATGATTCGTCAACGGTGAGGCCAGTGACGAGGTTGTCTTCGGTCGTGAATACTAAGTCTAGAACGCTTTCGCCTCGTGTAGGCTCGTTGACCCACTGAGTGAGAGTCGAACCCACAACTACAGTGTCTTCATTTCGATTATAGGGAAACGGTGTTAACCTCTGAACCATTGGCACTGGCGACTCCAGATGATACTGTCAATAATAATTAGGAAATTAGCGCACTGGGGAGCATTAGTTGGCCTGAGCACTGTGCTAGTTTCTGGGGGTCCTCCTGAATGATTATATTATTGGTAAAAATGGGTGACATGATTTTTGTAAAAAAATTAAATATGAAAAATACGGAAAGAAATCTTGGTTCTTTACGTCAATGAAGCATTTAAATATTTCATTTTACTTTTGATTGAGTTGTTTAATCTCCTTTACAATATCTAAAGTCGTATTACGGAGGGGACCTACAGCTTTACGTGGGATCCGAATCATGGGTTGGTACATAATCTGAACGCGGAGGACGATCTCCCATCCAACTATTACTCAGACCCAGAGTCGCTGAACTTCGCTGAAATGATGTTATGACATCAGCCACGACGTATCCCTACATTTTAAGTGCAAGGCTAGTTTATATTTTCAGAACGCGATAATATAGGGTGTTCAAAAAGAAACGCAACCCGAAACAGAAAAAAAAGTTAGGTTACAATGATATATGTATTCGCCAATGGGTTGCGTTTCTTTTTGAACACCCTGTATTTCAAATGTCTCTTCTTGAGTAATGTTTTATTTGTAAATAAGTTTTCTTTGATTTAGAATTTCTAGAGAAAAATAACAATAGATTCTTAAATATTCATTTGTACAATAAATAAGTAAACTAAAAGCTAAAGAAGTCCCTATTTAATGCGTTATTGACAACTAACAGTTTAAGACAACTCAAGTCTATTTTATATTGTTAATAACTTATTAAAGGTCAATCGTAAGTGACAATTCATTGTTCTTTAAATTTGAATGAAACTGAGGACTTTAAAGCATTGTAAAAATTACTGGATTTATTATTATTTAGTTTAACCCTCAACCACTATCGTGGGGTCAGGAAGGACCCTACTCATTTAAATTTTGTATGACCAAGAAATTAAGGGGAAATGATTTATAAAGTTATGCTTTCCTTTTAATGGCTGAACCAGTTACATAAAGATTAAGGAATTTTCTATTGTCTTCCGAAAGTTCTACAACCTCCAAGAACTGTGTCGTTATCCGAAACAAAGAAAATTTCGGAAACGCAAGCGCGAACACATTGCATACAGGGCCGCCTTCGCTATGTATATACCGGGACCCCGAGAAACCTCATGCGGGAGGCTCCTATCTTTGAGCGGACCAATCAAAAACTTAACACAATGTAATCAGTAGCGATACAAAATAATCAGTAGTAGTTCTACATTTCCTACTTTTTTTCTTACTCATTTTCTCTACATTCTTCGATATTTCTTCATCGGCACTTCTCTTCCACATTTTTCTTATTTTTTTTAGATGCAAAATCGTTAATAATATTCGAATAACTTAGTTTCCTCCCAAAATTTTTTTTCAATGGAGATAATAGCAAGATTTAATCCTTCACAGGTAGGATAAAATATTTGTATCATAAGTGCTAGGGTGGGTCAAAATAACTCCTATGTAATAAACTTCAAAAATATGTTTTTGTTCCACATAAAACAAATTTGAACTTTAAGTTATATCAAAATATTTTGTTCTTATGGTAACAAATGCAAAGAAACGAACAAAAAAGTTTTAGTCCCATTTGGATACAATGTGATAATATCGACTTGAAAAATCAACGTGGATCCTTTTGACCCTACTCTACCTGTTGAGGGTTAACAGTCTATCCCTGAGAGTCAGTGGCAGTTGACGTCTGGTTTAACTGAGCAGCAGTAAGTGAAGTCATTTGGCGGCGAAACAGGTTGAAAACGAACAGAAAGTTACAGTAAATAATTAATCGAAGACTAACTAAACTGAAGAAAAGCACGAAAACTTACACAAAAATCATTCAGAACGATTTCACTACAACTTGAGGGAGGAATTCCTTGATATAAAAATATTTGCTGGCCAATGTTGGGGGAGGAGCCCTCGGGTTCCACGGGCCCTAATGGAGGCGTTGTTGCATGAAGGGAAATCGAAGTTTCCATAAAAAAATTAAATTCCGCAATGTCATGCAAAGGCTATGTACATCCTGCCAATAAAGCTTATAATCATCATCATAGTCAAAATAGTATATAGTCATATATACTATTCTTCTCTCGAAAAGCCAATTGTCAACACTAAGTTATTCTCCCATTCATCCCCCAGTTTCTGCAATCCCCACGTCGAAGTCACGACTGAGACACAAGTTATGTGGTTTTGTTTTACTAATTTTTCTTTTTCAGCGTAAAAAAAATCATTATTTATGTTTTAACAATATATAACTAACTAAGCAATCAGGACTTTCAATTCAATCTATATCAAGGCGTTACTACTGCTTCAGCGGCTTGTAAACAAATCCCCAATCCAGGAGCGTCCACACGAGGGGGCACCAGCAGGGGGCCAAGCCCCCTCGTTTTTCAATGGTGCCCCCTCGTGTTTTCATCAACTGTTTACAGGTAGATTTTATCATAAACTCAAAATCCAGTCATAATATTTGAAGATAGTAATTGGTTACTATATATATTATTAATATTGTATAATTTCCCATATTGTTGATATTTACTATATATATTATTAATATTGTATAATTTCCCATATTGTTGATATGAAGAGAAAATCGTGTGATTAAAATTAAAACATGTAAAATTTGTTGTGGAGAACGCGACTACGAGATCGTTAGGAAGGATATCTTGTACATTACTTAAAGAGCTCAATACTGTCTTCAATAACCTTCTCAGTCCCATGACAATTATTTAGATGTATATTATGAAAGAATAATAAACTTGTATATCTAGGAAGTTATTGTGTATCTGGTTTCGCCCTAATATGATGGCCATACAAAGGATGTGTAAAAAAATCGTTATTTTTCAGTATTTGAAGCCGTATAATTTGCCCTCGTAACTGTCTCGAGAAAGCAGGAAATGCTGTCCCAGACAATGTAAATGTCAAAAATTTCCCGGGGGAGCATGCCCCCGGACCCCCCTAGAGCTCGCACCTCTAACCAGTTCTCAATTATTGCTACATGAATGTACAATATATAAACCATCATTTACTTCATTTTTCATATAATACAACAACCCACAAGATCAGGTTTTTCTTATGTAAAATTTAAATCTGAATCTATTTTCTTCTATGGTATTTATTGTGCAAATTCATATTAACGGAGATATAAACAATTTTCGGATCGATTAAAATCGATTGAAATAGTATGGTGGTAATTATTCGTTTTACCCCTGCGGGTCGATTTTGATATGATAATAGTAGGTTTTTCTGGTGTATTTTGATGTGTTTTATTCAAATCTGGCCTTCATTTCTTGTGCAAATGAATTATTGAATGTCAGGTTAAGTTAATTGAATGCCTGGTTAGGTCAACTTTACGCCCTTGATGATTGGTTAGGTTGTCGTGATATTTTCGTTAGTTTTAATGAAAATATCACGACTTAACCCAACTAACGAAAATATCACGACAACTTAACCAATCATCAAGGGCGTACAGTTGACTTAATCGGGCATTCAATATATAATTCATTTGCACAGGAAATGAAGGTCACATTTGAATAAAACACACCAAAATACACCAGAAAAACCTATTCTCATATCAAAATCGACCCGCAGGGTAAAATGAATAATTACCACCATACTATTTCAATCGATTTTAATCGATTAAAAAATTGCTTATATCTCCGTTAATATGAATTTGCACAAGAAATGCCATAGAAGAAAATAGATTCAGATTTAAATTCTACATAAAAAACCCCGGATCTTGTGGGTTGTTGTATTATATGAAAAATGACGTAAAGGATGGGTTATAAGTTATAACCCACAAGATCCAAAAAATAAATAAAAAATAACGTGTCAACTATCTTTCACACAGGTATAGTTCAAGGCCAAATTTGGCACAGTGAATTTTATATATGTTTTAGAGCAGTGGTTTCAAAGTATGGGTCGCAAAATATTAATCACTGTGTCACCAGGTGCACGAGCGGATTTACTGGGGACGGGAACAATTTGGCGCCCCTTCCAAATGCTTTATTTTTCATAATAAATTTTTTAATTTCTAAAAGCAAAAAGTATATACTTTTTAAATTATAAAAATATCAACACTACCCTTGTAAATACCTGGCAACTTACTTTTCAATTTTATTTTTAGAAACTGTGTATAAAAATAATATTTCCCTTCGTATACTCAATTAAATTATGCTTTCCAGCTTTACATATTCAGTTATTAATGGTTGTTGTTGTTGTTGTTGTTAGCCGATCAGCCCACCCTGATCGAGCAAGCCGGCGGCACGTGGGTAACCGATCGCCCTCTCCGGAGTGGACCAGAGGTTCAGCGCACTAGTGACGTTGTGTTGTGTTCGTTGTTGTGCTAGAGCGGTACAGTCTGTCATAATGTGTTCAATTGTTTGTGGTGTGTCCTGGCACAGGTGGCAGGTGTCGCCTGTGGAGTTGTCTAGTTTGTGTTTATTTGTCCGTAAGTTGGGGTGATGTCCACATTGGAATCGTACTAAGTTAACTCGATCCGATCTGCTCAGGCTGGTCTCTGACCTGTCAATGGGTGGTGACTTCGCACCTAGGACCGCATTCGGACCAAGTCGTGTCAGTGCTTTGTGGGTTAGGTGTGTGTGCATGTGTTTTCTGTACTGTGTGATGTCTGTGGGGCGTGGTATGGAATGGAATATTTGGTTATAATGTTTCTCTGGTGTTACCTTAATGGTGCGAGGTGTCGGCAGAGCTGGGCAGTATTTAAATACATTTGTATTTAAATACGTATTTAAATACATTTGTGTATTTAGAACTGTATTTATAAATACATTGTTTTTCATGTATTTAAATATAGTATTTAAATACTTTAATGAGTATTTAAATACAATGTATTTAAATACTCAAAATATAAAAATTTAAATACTTTTACTGGTTTAATACACGTTCTGTACTAGCACAGTACGACGCGTCGACAGTGTAGTACATCATGGTTCATGTTTCAACGTGTCAGTTCAATCAGTTGTGTGCCACTCTTAGTCGAAAGCGGTTGATTTCTTTATCGTGTGCGTGTCATGGCTTCAACAAGCAAATCCGGTGAATCAAACAGTGATATATCTGCAGATAACAATTTAGTGCACCCTCTGTTTGATGGAAAATACTTTAAAATTAAATCTAAAGACGGTAATAAGGTAAAGTGCACCTGCTTGCTGTGTAAACACGAAGTCTCTGCTGCTACTCATTTTGCAATGATATAATGAGTATAATATGTCACTGGTTGAACATCGTAAGTTCTAAGTTTTTTTGTTTTTGTTTTGTTCTAAAAAGGGAAATATATAATCGGAAATTAGATTGTAGTATTTCTTTATCCTTTATCAAGCATTTATATTGTTGTTACTCATGAATTAGTGAATGCATATGTTAAAATTTGTATGTATTTAAAATGTATTTACAAATGTATTTAAATACAATTGATGTATTTTGTATTTAGTATCTAAATACATTCGTAAAATGTATTTAGTATTTAGTATTTAAATACATTTCTCCCATGTATTTAGTATTTAGTATTTAAATACATTCAATGTATTTATTGCCCAGCTCTGGGTGTCGGTGCATGATTGTACATGTAGTGGCAAGGGTGTTATGGGTTAGTTGTCGCTGCTGCCATGAATTGTGTTCCCCTCATGTCTAAATGTTCCCTAACTTTCAGTATTTTTGTTTCTGTATACAAGTGTTCTGTTGGTGTTGTTTGAGTGCATCCTGTAATGATACGAAGTGCGTTGTTTTGTATTGTCTGTAAGGTGTTTATGTGTGTGTTTGAGATAATGGGTGCCCAGCATGGGCTAGCATAGTCCATAACTGAGCGAATATATTGTTTGTATATGAGTGATGCTGTTTCCTGCTGGTGTCCAAAGTTTGTGCCTGTTAGTACCCTAAGCGTGTTAAGTCTTGAGGTACATTTGTTTTTAATGTCCTGAATGTGGTTTGCAAAAGATAATGATGTGTTGTATGAGACCCCAGGTATTTTGGTCCTGTGAGTGTGTGGAATGTTGGTGGTGTTTAGTGTAAGCTGTGGAGTTAACTGGTGTTCTTTTGTGTTGCTTGTAAGCAAGGTGATGGTTGATTTTGTGGGCGCTACTTTGAGTCTATTGTGTGTGAGCCAGTCTTGTATACTGTTTATGTATGTTTGTAGGTTATTTGTAGCGTTGTCGATGTTGTTGTGGGTGGATGTTAGAGTGATGTCATCTGCTTGTTATCTATGGGTGTTGGAATGTCATGCATGTATAAGTTGAACAGTGTTGGTGAAAGAACAGAGTCTTGAGGGACCCCGTTCGGAAAAAGTTTGTTTTTGGATGACTTGCCATTAAATGTGACATGTATCTTCCTGAAAGATAGTTGCTCAGCCACCTTTTGGTGTTATTGTGCATGTTTGTGTTGAGTATTTTGTTTATGAGAGGGAAGCGTGGGATAGCATCAAATGCTTTACTAACGTCTATTGTTGCTAATAGTGTACGTTGAGCTGGTCGTCTGGAGTTGATGCCATCCATGATGTGCTGTGTTGAGGTTAGTGAGTAATGTCGTGGTTGAGGTGAGGTTTGAATCCATGTTGAGTAGGCGATAGTGGTATGCGTGGGTTGGTGATTTGTAAGATTAGTCTTTCTGTTACTTTGGAAGGTGTGCATAGTAAAGTAATGAGTCTATAGGAAACTGGTTCTGTTGGATTTTTGTTGGATTTGAGTAGTGTAATAATTTTACCTTGTTTCCATATGTTAGGAATAATACAGTGTTGGTATGAATATGTGCTGATGTTTGTGAGAGCTAGTATTCCCTGTGGACTCAAGTATTTAAGGTGTATGTTAGATATGTTGTCTGGTCCAGTAGCCTTCGAATTCTTAATGTTTTTGATGATCTTGGTGGTCTGGTCTGTATTGAAGGGTGTAATGGTCGTGTCGAGTCTGTAGGTTTTCTTTTGTCTGGCTGTTTGTCTGTCTGCGTGTTTCTGGTTGTTGTCTCTGTTTAAGTGACTTATCTTTGCGTAGTGATTAACTAGAATGTTAGCTTATTGTGTATATGTTGGGATATAAAATTTTACATATAGGTTCGCGTAACGGTAATTTTGCGTATGGTATGTCAGGGAAGGAGTTAACAAGCGTAGAGCAGGAAAAAGATCTAGAGTTATATTCACTAGTGATTTAAAATTAGCGAAACAAAGTACAGCAGCGGTCAATAAAGCGAACAAAGTGTTAGGTTTTTATAGCTCGGAATTTTGAGTACAAATCGCGCGATATATAGTTCCTCTTTAAATCATTAGTTAGACCCATTTGGAGTACGCGTTCCAGTTTTGGAATCCGCATATGCGAAAAGATATAGACAAACTCGAAAGAGTTCAAAGACGAGCAACTAAGAGATTCCGTCGCTTAGGTCAAAGTCGTACGAGGATAGACTTAAGGAGTTAAAATTGACAACACTCGAGACTAGGAGGCTAAGGGGTGATCTAATCCAGGTTTTCAAAATTATAAATGGTTCGATAACGTAGATAGAGATAGCTTTTTCGAAATATCTCAATATAATAGGACTAGAAATAACGGGTGTAAGTTGATATAGTAGAAGGTTCGAGACAGCAGTTGCCAAAAACTTTTTTACGCATAGAATAGTAATAGCTGGAATGGTTTTGCCGGTAGAAGTATTAGTAGCACGTCTATAAACATGTTTAAAAATCGATTAGACGGATATGTTGATAGATTGGGTATAGTTTAAGGTAGTAAAATTAAGGCTTTGTGGTTCGGAACCCACGTAAAATTGTAGGTCCCCTCCGCCACCACGGAGGACATGCACAATACACAATTACGAACACAGTTAGGTAGACCAGCCATGAGTGGATCCTAGGGTCTTTGTTGGTCTGAAACATTATAACATTGTAACATTATTTTGGCTGCGACAGATAGCCGCGTGTGAGGTGTGAATGCCGCTGTTAGAGTGGGTAATGCTGTTTATAGTTTTGTATAACCTGGATGTATCTGTGGAGTGGTTTAGTGTTGTTATGAATTCCCTAAATGTTTCTGTTTGTTTTTCTTTGAGTTTGTTGTTTATTTCTGTGTTGAGCTGTTGTATCTGCTGTTTTATGGTTTCTGTGTGTGGTGTTTGTGTGTTATGTTTGAGGTTGTTACGTTGCCTTATGAGGTTGGCTATTTCTCTAGTGTAATTTGGGTTGTATTTCCTAATGTTGCCCTCGGGTATGCATTTGTTTGCATTATTGATGATCTGATTAAATGTCTTGAGTGTTGTCTTGATGTTTATGATGGATGTGCTGTTTAATGTGGTGAATTGTTCCTCAGTCTGTATTTTGAACTGTTCCCAATCAGCTTTCTTGTAATTTCTGTAAGTGTGCCTAAGGCTGTTGGGGTAGAGTGTAGAACGTGTTGTAATGATGATGGGCAGGTGGTCTGATGACAGTTGTTTTTCTGTTCTCCAGTGTGTATGTGTTGCTAGTGAGGGGGAACAGAACGTTATGTCTGGGGAGGAGTTTGAGTATCCTGCGTGATGTGGTATGTGTGTATGTTCTTCTATATTGTTAAGAATGAAGAGGCTGTTTAGTTGTGTGGCTATGTTGGCACCTCTGGTGTCGCTTTGGTTGTGTAGGTACCAACTAGTGTCTTTAGGTGGGATGTAAATGTTGATTAGTGTGGTGATGTGTTTTGCGCGTGTTTTAATGTTAACTGCCTGTATTTCTATCGTGTTATCTGCTTGGATTGTGTTTGTAATGTTTTGGGTGGCATCAGTGTAGCTAATGCTTTTACGTATGTAAGTGACGAGTCCACCCTCGTGCCCCCCAGTACGATCTTGACGGATCGCCGTGAAGTCAGGGATGGTAGGTGTTTTGTGTGTGCGTTTTAGTTTTGTTTCTTGTATAAGTGCTATGTGAATGTTTTGTTTGTGTACGAATTCTCTAAGCTGCATGATTTTGTTTGTGAGGCCATCTACGTTGTACTGTAATATGTTGATATTATACTTCTGTATGTGTCTCATGGTGCTATTGTGTCTATGTCTTTGTGTATGGTGACATGTGTAAGTTGTAGTGGGGCCTGGATTAGTCTTAATGTCGCCGGAGAGTAAGAGTAGTCCGGGGAGCACGCAATTGCTCCCCGTAAATGGAAAAATAGCACGCTGAGAATAGGTCCGGCCCCGGGAGCCGATCGGCACTCTGACCGTGCCATGCAACAGGCCGTCGACTGCCAGTCTGGCCAATCGTAGACAGCCCGCTTGTAAACCCTTTGCGTAGTATTCACATTCACGATCTTCCTCTCTCTAAATGACTGAACAGATGGACTAGATAACGTCAATGAAATTAGTTCCAATATTTACTACCAGAAACCCGGTCTTTAACTAGATTTAAGTAAACGCTAAAAATTTGCCTGCTGGTGCTTAAAGGGTTAACATATGTATTTTTAATTCCAGTGTATGTAATTATATTTATATATATAATTAAATATTATTTTGGCGCAATTTTTACATATGTAAAGGTCCGCTGCCCCTTTCAAAAATCTTAGATCCGCTACTGACCAGGTGTAGAAAATTCTTTCTATAAAACAGTTATTTGAAATTAATAAAAGAGTTATATTATATTGGTGCCTAAAACGAACTACCTCATTAGTATTCTGTTGTTGCTGCCGTTTACAAAAACCTACATGCGCAAGCCGAGATTTTTGACTTTGACAAGGTTACAACTAGAGAAAGGAACCGACTCTATAGCGCACTTGATATGCGCGAAGTTCTTTCATCTTTTTTTATCCAGATTGGAACATGATCAAGAACAATATGCAGGCTCACCCATTGCATTAAATAAAACAACCTAATTTGTTCTGTTATTACTCGAGTTGAAGTGGTTGTGATTTTATGAAAATACTTGTCACAAGATATTAATATCTTGTTTTGGTCGCGTGATGCTTGTTTTGGGTCGCGTGGATGTGTTTTTCTTTCACTGGGTCATGAGAAAAAGTTTGATAAACAATATTTTAGAGTGTACAGGCATATATACTCTATCGACTAAGATATAAGTCATGAAACGATAGCAGAAAAGCAGGGTTGTGACCAGAGAGTCAGTGAGAAGTGAGTGAAATAGTGGTAAACACTAAACAGTCGCTAGAAGGGAAATTGTGGAAATAACTGGAAAAGGTTGTGCTCAAACCCCTTTTCGTTCAAAATGCTTTATACAAAAGATATTAACGTAAGAAAAAATACTAAATCTTTATCATTTGAAAATGTGTTAACGTATCACTGATAACGTAAAAAAATGTCCACTCAAAGTTTGTGTTAACTTAATTAACTTAAATTTCTTTTAAATGAAACTGTTAAATTAAATGTGTCGAAAAATTAATTAAATTCATTAATTTTATTAGTTTCTCTCCGTGGCCTAAAAGTTTATGAAAATATTAGAACGAACTTAAATGACGAATAAACATTAACAAAAAAGTTAACAGGGCGGCGAAAAAAGGATTAAATTAACGAAAATGACGAAAATCAATGGCTTACGACACTATCTTTTTCAAAATCATTGAAAAAAAATCGTTTTGAAAATTTGCTATTCTTATTTTCGTAAATTACGTTCATTGTACTTTGCTTGGATCAAGTAAAGATAAGCACCCCCAACCTTTTTTAGTTAGCTTTATAAGGCTAACTAACGAAAATATCACGACTTAACCTAACCAATCGTTAGGTCAACTGTACGCCCTTGACGATTGGTTAGGTTAGGTCGTGATATTTTCATTAGTTAGCCTTATAAAGCTAACTAAAAAAGGTTGGGGGTGCTTATCTTTACTTGATCCCTTTGCTTCTATATTTTTAATTCAATTATTTCTTCCCAAAATGGATGGGAGTAAAATCTTATTTAATTAAAAATCTTAGTTTCATAACATAATTTAGTTGTATATGAAGCATTATGCTAAATATATATAAAAAAGATATGCAGAGTCTGCTTTTCTGAGCAATTCTTGCGGAGGAAAATTTCTGTTTTTGGCTAATTGTGATAGTTGACATTCCCTTTTTCCTATAATATTACGAGATATTGAAAGCGAACTTATTATTTAACATACAGAATTACATATATTTGTAAAAATGTGTATGAAGTTAATTAAGGCTTTCCAGTAAATATTCTGGTGGTCGAAATTATTTAAACACTAGCTTCTCTTCTTCATTGAGAGAGGCCAATCTTAATATATGGGTATCTCTCTCTATCTCGATCTATGATAAATCAAGGTTATTGAATTTTATGTATGACAAGAGCCTTTAACATTTGAATGTTTTGAAGAAAATAGCTTGAAGTGAATGTTAAAAAGTTTGAATTCCATTACGAAAATTTTACTGATTTAAAATGCAGGAATGTCAAATCAAAGTGCAAAATAGGATTATTCATCATACGCAGTTAATTATCGGTTTCATATTGATGATACTCCCTTGTCATACTTATTCTTATGATTAAAAACTTCATACATTAAACAGTTAAGTTATTTATATTACCTGAAATTAAAGAGTAACTCTTATTTAAGTCCGAGTCTTATTAATATGTGTAAATGTCATGTCCATAAGAGCCGTGACACGCGCGTGAAAAGACGCATGATCTAAATTCACTTATCCTCTAGAACAAATTTAAAATACAGACCGCGGCACATTCAATATCACCATTGAAACTCTGTTAGAAAGCAGGTTAAACTACAACAGATATTATTATTAGGACTTTCCAATCCTAACAGGACGAGGTGGTTGATTGTTCATCTTCTCTCTTTCAGCCAAGAGTTGGGTCATTGCAATGTGTCCGAGAAAAACTAGGCTCGGGAAACTTGTGGAAGTTTCCCTTCATTTAAAACAACGAGCTTGTTATTGATCTCCATTCCTATATTTCTTAGACTAAATTTGATGACGGTGTGTTTATTCATTTTTTATGCAGGAAGGGAGGGCCAAGGGCGAATGCCCACCAAAACGCCCCCCCCCCTTCCCATAGAGGAGGAAGTGAGCCAAAATCAAAGTCCAGGGTTTCGAGATGCCTGAACACTCCGCGTTTGAAAGATTGAAGGTTATAGACAGTGGGAAAGATGGATTAAGGAAGATTGTTCCAGAGTTGATCGGTTGAGTAGATAAAAGATTGAAAATACCGATTAACCCTTGCGTTAGAGAGGTGGACAGAAAAGGAATGAGAATGTGTCGGAAGTCTGGTACTGCGTGCTCTCCTTAAAGGAGGAGGCATGCAGTTAGAAAATGCAGAAGAGCAGTGTCCGTTATAACAACGCTAGTAAAAAGAGAGTGAGGCAACATTACCGAGAAGAGAGAGAGAGATTGAAGAAAGTCAGTAAAAGGCGGGGAAGTGATGAGACGAAAAGCCTTTGATTCTACCCGGTCAAGTAGAGGTGTGTGGGTGGAGTCACCCAACACATGAGAAGCGTACTCCATACAGGGGCGGACAAGACCCCTGTACGGAGACAGCAACTGAGTAGGGGTAGAAAAACTGGGAAGCCGGAACAGCACACCTAACCTTCTACAAGCTGTTTTAGAGAGTATATGTGCTCTTTCGAGGAAAGATCACGAGAAAAGGAAACGCCAAGAATGTTAAGAGAAAAGGAAGGATTGAGTTGTGTATTGTTGAAAACAAAGGGATAGTCGTGTGGAAGATTGTGACGAGTAGATAGATGAAAGAATTGAGTTTTTGAGGCATTGAAAGCCACGAGGTTTGATCTGCCCCAATCAGAGATGGCAGAAAGATCAGAGGTCAGGTGTACCATAGCCTTGCTACGTGAAGCTTGAAGTGACTGTTGAGAGGGACATTTTGTGAAGCGGGTGAAGAAGCGAAGAGTGGAATAATCGGCAAAGGAGTGGATAGGATAGGAAGTGCGACTTAATAGACCATTAATAAATAAAAGGAAAAGCGTAGGTGGTAGGAGAGAGTCCTGAGGAAAACCATTATTAATAGCTGTAGGAGAAAAACAGTGGTCATCTACAACCGCAGCTACAGATTTAAGTGAATAAAAACCATAACTGAACCATGCCTGAATATACACATCAGAATATACATCAGACTTCTAGAATAAATATTAATTCCTGAAATCAATTTCCAAATTGATTAAATAATAATATTATTATTATTTTAGTTTCAAGGTACTTAAAAGACTAGTTTTATACTAACCCGAGCTATAAATTTTAATTCCCTAAAAGTTGCAAGCCTTTGAAAATACAAACAGGAAACTCTCAACTCGTATAATGCCTATAATAGTATAATAATCTTTAGTCCTTTCATTGCAGGCATACATTTTTTCACACACACACACACACCACACACACACACACACACATTACAGGGTGCCCCAAAATGAATATAACAAAAGCAAATCTTAATTATACTGTATATTTATTATTTGAGAGAGCAGCAAAATTTAAATGACATTATATTCTGAAGGTTTAACAGTTTTATTTAATTCAGTTAATAAACTTGCACATGTCTTCATGGCCGTAACTACCTATGAGGTCACCGAGGTCCGGACCTCGGTAATTATTTCCTAAAAAAAAAAAAGAGACTGAACCGTGAAATATTGCTGCAGCTTTAATAAAAGTATTTTTGCTAACAGGTCCCTTTGTACAGTATTTAATTATAGACAAGGGTTTTTGTTTAGTGTATAGCTTGGTTTGTGTTTGTAGATGTCATTTTGGTCTGAATTTTGCTCGTCCGGCCGCGCTCGAAAAAAATCTGGACCTCACTAATTTCTAAACCCTAGTTACGGCCCTGCATGTCTTCCGTCATTAGTTAGAATTAATCTTATTCTGCGTTTAAATTCCAAAAAACAAATTTTCCAACACAGCTTCAGGGATGGACATGACGGAAAGGTGCAAAAGTGGCCCATTGCGCTACAAGGTTATTATTAGTAGCGCCATAGGGATTCGAATCCCATACCTCATTGTCTTCATTTCGCTTACGAGGAAATAGAGGTCTGCACGGGCAGTGGTAGGACCGTAAACCCGTGCCCGGCGCGGCCCATGGGCCGGGTATGGGCGGGCTTGTTGAAATTTCTGTTGCCGATGTTCGTTGCTTTTTCCAACAAATGAACATCGATTTTTGTAATGATGAAATCCTTTGTATAGGAAAGTTAATCATAATAGAAGACTCGAGTTTCATGACTCATTCGTGTTTTTGAAAAAATTAGTGTGCCAGGCATAAAACGACAATTATGAAAAAAAGACGTTTGCATAAAGACATTATAATGGTAAATATTTTCAGAATAGAATTTAAAATACTGAAGTTAGTATGAAATGATATTAAATTACAGAAATAACTAAATTCAAAGTAATGATACTGTATTAAATAAAAAACATAAATATTTAAACTGATTGTCATAATGTTGATATCTACTTTTTGAAAGGTGATATCGGGTGTTCATTTTAGTGCAATTCCTCAAACTTGTTGTAATGTTCTAAACAGTAAAAGCAAAATTTTCCATGAACTGAGCCCCAGCAACCAAACATGATCCACATGAATTACAGTAGAAACTGGAATTAGTCTCCGTTATTTTGTCAACAAAATTGAATGAAGGGCTGTGTGTTGTCGAAGGTGCTTCCCAATATATCCACAGGAATTATCCAAGTGCTTCTTATACTGTGCTGCAGCCCTTCTGAACTGTTGGGATTGATACGGTAAGCTTTTGCTGTCAAATGGCCCTGGTGGTCATAGCTCTGGAAACCTTGGTGGCCATTCAGTTTTCAAAATGATTTGGTCCCCGAGGAGAGTTTGAAGATGCGGTTATGATCTCCTCTGATGTGTGGCAGCTTGTCTGAAGTATCCCTGCGTAAGTTCACTGTCGCCGACTGATTCACAAGTACACGAATTATGACAATACTGTAACAATCCTCACACCATAGAAGCGCTGCAGCACACCACGAACAACATTCGTGCGTTGCATGTAAATGTATTGCAGCGCACCTTGGACAACATACAGCGTCGCGGTTGATTGTGCCGACAAAATAACAGAAATCAATTCCATCACCTACTGTGAATCAAGCGGATCACGCCTGGTTGCAACTCAGTTCATAGAAAATTTCACCACGATAAGTTAACTGTACAGTGATTTACGCGTTTAATAGGTTACGTTAATAAAAAACACTATGTTTATTTCAAAGAAAACTACACAATTACAATTTTTAAAAAATAAAAATTTCTCACAACACCAACTAAAACAATGACAGGACCATTATCAGACGTCATACCTCTGTCATATGATTTTAAATGGTACGAAAAAAGGTTAAATAACCTCAGTCATTATTATTATTATTATTATTACACTTAATGATACGAATCTCATACATTATGATACGTTATCATAATCGAAACTACCGTTGGAGAGTCCATCTTTTTCTTATAATCAGTTAAAAAAAAAAAAGTCTGGAATATACTGCTAAGCAGCATGAGAAACGTCACTCAAACAGGTGTCGAGTAATAAATCGAATTTCATAAAGTCGACATTCGATCTTTTATGCATGACGACATTATACCAACTCGACCTTATGCAGCGATTAATATATATATATATATATGTGAAAATAACTAATCTAACCTAACCAAACCTAATCTAACTTAACGTAAACTACCCGGGAATAATGTTAACTTATCCAAACAAAACTTAGTTTAACGTAATTTAAACTAAACTAAACATGAATTGAATAGACCTGCATAAGATCGAGTTTTTTGACTTAACCCTTTACTGTACGTAGGTCTTTTCTGAGACTGAATAAAATCGTCTGGCGTTAGCCAGAGCAAAATCAGTAAAGTTAACATTGCGCGCTAAGGAGTTAATGGAAGTTCGACAGTTTTGCGTTTGACGTCATGAAAATCGACATCATGCAGTTCAGAAACGCCAATGTAGAAAACAGTAAATTAAAATTGTTTTGAACAAAATAAGCTTACACAAAATTAGCGCAGCAGCTAAAAGCAATAGCGTAATTTTTTTCTGAATAATTTTTAAATATATTGACAAAAGTAAATAGACAATTTTGTTTTTTCCAAAATGTTTTGATCTGATTATAAAAGTCAATAAATAATAAATCAATTGAATCAATATATTTAAGATCGTGTTCTTTTCCCCTTTGCATTTATTGATTCAATAAATCTATTATTATTTATATAATGACTTTTATTATCAAATACAAAAAATTATGGGAAAAGAAAAAAAGGTGTCTATTTCCTTTTGTCGACTCTCTACATATGGATTGTTAATTCAAAATTATTCCTTCGTATATATTCAGCATTTTTAGGTTAAATTCTATCATAATCTTTGTATTTACGGCTTTTCTTTCGCTGTGATACATACATACTTACGCAGTTAGATGAAAGAATCAGTGTTGTGCTCCATTTTCGATTCAAATTTAAAATAAAAACGTATGATTTTAAAAGTAAAATTATCCACGAAACAGAATATTCTGTCAAGTTATTTATCAGAGGTCGTTTAAATGTGACTTTAATATAAAATTAATTCCTGTCACGACTTAGTTTAAGATCGTTACTAAGAAATGTCAGCTTTGGAATAGAGTCGTAATTCAAATTGATTTTACCACAGTTACCCTTTTAAAGAGCACCGAATTAATTTTCTTTAAAACCATCGTTGCACCTGTTTTTTATTTTATTTCATTTCTTACATTTAATATTTAATAATTATAAATATGATTATACAGTTCGGACGTCGATTTTAAACATTGTTAATATATATATGTATATATTGTCTAGTTTTTAAAGGCATAATTATTTTTGTACGTTTAATAAAAGAAAAATGGTGGGTCAAGGAGGACTGTTATCTACAAAGAGTGGTAACGCATTTTATACACCAAATTTCAAGACAGTGTGTTTATTCATTTTGCAAGGGTGACCTCTGAAGATCAAGCAACTTCTAAAATACCTTTAAGTTCACAGTTATATTACAAATTTGGATCACCTGAAGATCAGGGCCCCCAGCCTTTTTTAGTTAGCTTTATAAGGCTAACTAACGAAAATATCACGACCTAACCTAACCAATCGTCAAGGGCGTACAGTTGACTAACAAGTGGTTAGGTTAAGTCGTGATATTTTCATTAGTTAGTCTTATAAGGCTAACTGAAAAAGGTTGTGGTGACGGATCTTCAGGTGATCCAAGATTCTATACTTGAGATTCCGTAGGATTGTTAATGAAGATGAGGAGGTTTTATATATGAATAGTTACTACATATTTAAAAGACAGTTATAAAAATTAAAAAGGAGGTTTTATATATATATATAATATATATATATATATATATATATATATATATATATAACTGAAACTAAATTATTTGCCTAAACTTCATTTAACAAAAAGGTAACTTAAAATACAAATAAATTTTTGTTAAATTTCTAACAAAACAACTCTGCGGATTTTATCCGCCCACCGTCATTGAGTGGTGAAAATTCAACGTTTTTCTCAACTTGACACGAACATAGAGATGCCGCATTAAGTTTCACGATTTACAGCACTATACTACGACCTACATTCCAACACCAGTAAATTTGGAAGGCCAACATTACCATGTTATGACCGCACTCGGACATAAACAATATTGATACTGTACGTTAATTAAAGACTTGAAATTGAAGTACATTTTCGATGCAAGACACGAGTTGATTCGATTCAATATCATTTTAAGCGATAACGAACCTCAGTTGGGTAGTTTTAATTCAGATGTAAATTAAAGTAATTCAGATGTTTCTGAAGACATTCATGTTATTGACAAACCACATTAACCATGTCAAAAGATACAAATTAAAGCTTAGAAAAACTTTGCAGATTTTTTATTTAAAAAAAAATATATATATATATATATCGTAAAGAACGACGCTTGTATAGGAGATATTCCGCGCAAGACGAGAAAGAGAAAACAACAAATGAAAAAAATGAAGTACCACCTGGGAATCGAACCCGGGATCTTCCGATTGCCGGTCAGACGCGATAACCACTACACCATGGACTTCACTCTTCCAAATGCCGTAATTCCTCTACATACTCGCAGAAACCAATGCCCCAAGGGGGCACCTCCCGCATGCCGTAACATTATATACATTCAACTGCAAAGAACACGCAGTATAAATAACGTAAAGCGTCGTTCTTTACGTTATTTATACTGCGTGTTCTTTGCAGTTGAATGTATATATATATATATATATATATATATATAATGGTGTTGTCCAACTCTCTCTCTCTCTCTCTCTCTCTCTCTCTATATATATATATATATATATATATATATATATATATATATATATATATATATAATCTCAGGATGAACAAAAGGACGAAAATTTGCAACATTTTTTTAGATTTTCCTTATTACAAAAACAAGTTGGAAAATCTGGTTTTTGTACTGAAGAGAAAATATTAATTTTACTTGTCTTCTGTTCTTCCTTCTGTTTGTTTATATATATATATATATATATATATATATATATATATATATATATATAACTTAATTGAAGGGTTTGTTCTTAGGGAACCGCAACTTAGTGAGGAACAAGAGGACGAGAAGGTGGTACGAGTTTATTAATCAGATGTTTCGAAATTCAATTTCCATCATCAGTGAAACATTCAAAAATTGAAGGTCGGAGTTGGCTTTTGTCCATTTTCGGTAAATGTTTTTTGAGTCCTTGTACCTCTTCAACGTGACTCGGTCGTATATTTCTATAATAACTTGAAGAGGTACAAGGACTCAAAAAACATTTACCGAAAATGGACAAAAGCCAACTCCGACCTTCAATTTTTTAATGTTTCACTGATGATGAAAATTGAATTTTCGAAACGTCTGAATAATAAACATATACCACCTTCTCGTCCTCTTATTCCTCACTATATATATATATATATATATATTAGCTTATTGAGAGTAGGCCCTATAATAAAATATAATTAAGCTAATTAAATAAATGATTGCTTGCGGCTCGAGGTCACCAGGTCTTTCGATTAGAATAATAAATGTCATTACAAGGAAATTAATAAGATTCGTTGATTTTCCTTTAATTAAAACAAAACAAGAAAAACAATAAAGTTTTATAGTTATTATGAATTTAAGTGCGGTAATAACGTTACAATTGATTGAATGCACGTTCACAAAATAAATGAGATTTAAATTAAATGATTGATTAAATATATCGTACAACAGTTTATTAAGTGACGTACAAAGATTGCACGATAGAATTTGAGTGTTTATAGTTAATCAAAGTAATGAATGACACCAGGCCAAAGACGGCCTGTTACGACGTCATTACAGGATGGAATCTAACCTGTTGCTGAAGTCGCTTGAGAAGGTGCGATGCCTTAAGGGTGTACTGTAACATCATCTTCAAAAGGCGAGGGAGAGTTTCGATGCACTGTCTCTGGTTGAGAACAAAGAAATACCTTGTTTGAGGTAGAGATGCGATGGAAGAAGTCTTGTAAAAAGGAGAGCAAACGAATGCTTGTCTTCAAGTGTTTGCAAAGCAGTCGAAGTGTGTTACAGTACATATATATAAAGGGTGATCCAGAGAAATGGGACCCAAAAGAAACCCCTGTAACTCTTAAAGTATAAGTCCTTTTATAAAATCATACGCATCATTCGAAAGAGGATAGTTACAAGTTTGTACAAGATTGTATAGGTTTTGAAAATACAAGACAAGATAAGATACAAAACAAAATAAAAGTGTTAGTTAAAACTAACCCTTCAAGATGACTGCATGGACTCTGGAACAGCTGCGTTTCATAACTGAGCAATATTATGAGCATGGAAGAAGTGTAGTTTCAGCTCTTAGAAGGTGATTTTGACATCTGAAAATTTGTCTTGAAAGATCTTTGAGCTGAAACTACACTTCTTCCATGCTCATAATATTGCTCAGTTATGAAACGCAGCTGTTCCAGAGTCCATGCAGTCATCTTGAAGGGTTAGTTTTAACTAACACTTTTATTTTGTTTTGTATCTTATCTTGTCTTGTATTGTCAAAACCTATACAATCCTGTACAAACTTGTAACTATCCTCTTTCGAATGATGCGTATGATTTTATAAAAGGACTTATACTTTAAGAGTTACAGGGGTTTCTTTTGGGTCACATTTCTCTGGATCACCCTTTATATATATATATATATATATATATATATATATATATATACAGGTGGGCGGAAAGTAGCTCCCTATTTTGGATTGGTAAAAAAATACGTATATTATCCATTTATTTCAGAAGAAATATATGAAAAGGTAGGCATACATGGTAGGTTTTCTCTAAAATTCAATGTGGGCTCCAACTCTTTCCACCAGCTTCTGGAGCCGCCCAGGAATGGCGTCCACTGACTTTAGCAGGAACTCCGGCGGGATGGAGGACATGACTTCCCGAATTCGGTCCTCCAGTTCTTCCAATGTCCTCGGTTTGGTGCGGTAGACTTCTTCCTTTACCCACCCCCAAAGAAAGAAGTCGCACGGTGTCAAGTCGGGGCTCCTGGCTGGCCATTGATGTGGACCACGACGACCCATCCAACGCCCAGGGAAGTGGGCATCAGCCACTCACGGACAACAAGAGCGAAGTGCGGAGGGGCGCCATCTTGCATAAATATCTTTGGGGTGGGTAAAGGAAGAAGTCTACCGCACCAAACCGAGGACATTGGAAGAACTGGAGGACCGAATTCGGGAAGTCATGTCCTCCATCCCGCCGGAGTTCCTGCTAAAGTCAGTGGACGCCATTCCTGGGCGGCTCCAGAAGCTGGTGGAAAGAGTTGGAGCCCACATTGAATTTTAGAGAAAACCTACCATGTATGCCTACCTTTTCATATTATTTCTTCTGAAATAAATGGATAATATACGTATTTTTTACCAATCCAAAATAGGGAGCTACTTTCCGCCCACCCTGTATATATATATATATATATTATATATATAATGATAATAACACGCATTGACACGTGTGGTTTTTGTATGAAACAAAAATGCCTCCCACTAGGATCCGAACACGGAACCTCCTGTTTGTGATTCGTACTCAGAAGGTCCTGGGTTCGAATCCTAGTGGGGTAATTTTTGTTTCACACACACACACACACACACACAGACACACACACACACACATACACACACACATATATATATATATATATATCTGTGATTTTAGATGACTGGAATGGGAAGATGAAAAAATCTCCCTTATAACGAACGTGAAGCATCTTAATGGGATAAATATTTCTGCGAAAACTGCATGACCGAAATGAACTCTTTTACGGTATTTAAAGCAGAAAGAGACTACGAGAAGAAAATACAAGCGAAAAATGTAAATAAAGAACAGAAGAAAACAGAAGAAACGAAGAAAGGCGAAGTAGAAAAAAATCAAATACCGTCACACAACGAGGCCGAAACCATGCAGGCGAAAGAAAGTATAAAGACAACAGATAGTATAAGGGCAACGAAGGACATTAGTACAAATAGAACAAATAGGAAAAGACAAGCGTGCAATCAAGAAAGCGGAGTGAAACTGTCCCCCAATAAGGAGCAAAACACAAAGGCCTCGAGTAAATATGGAGAAGGAATTATATGCAAATATTATATAAAAGATAATTGTAGATTTAAAAGAGGACAATGTATATATGAACATCCCCCAATATGCAATTTCTTCTATAATAATGGTCATTGTAAATTTGGAGACAGATGCAATTCTACCACCCCGACATCCGCAGGACTTACGCAAAATATGGAACCTGCAAATACGGAAAAAATGCTACTATCAACATCTCCAGACGAACCCAAAGGACAAAGTTTAAGGGACAAATAATACAATAACAATAGGAATAACAATAGGAACACAATAAGCGAACAAAATCATTTTTTCAACATCGCAGACACGATACGGCTGCTAAATGTCATCCAACGCATGCAGTTGACACAGCTGGAAACCCCCGAGCCAAACCACTTCCGGGCAAGAAGCTACCAGAACAGGTAGGCGGAAACGGATCTCTCTCGGAGGACCATAGGGCAACGAAACAAGCGATACCGAAGGAAAACGAACTTGAAATGCAGAAGGGGCAACGAAAAACAAAGAACATAAATATTGTCCTGGCTAATATTCAAGGAAAAAGACCAAACCAATCACTCAACAAAGTTTCGTACCTGAAAGGATTTATGGACGAAACAAGGGCGGACATCGCATGCCTCACAAAAACTCATCTGAAGGATTACAAAGGAAATTGTGAAAACTGCGAACATTGTATTGATAAGAAAGAGATAAATATAGAGGGTATCAACTTACTAAGAGCGGATAGAACAACGAGACGTAAAGGTGGCTGTGCTATATATGTATATGAAGGTCATATCACAGAGACGATAATAAGTAAATCAAACAGCTTTGTGGAACTCCTAGCAGTGAAAATAGAAAAACTAAACGTGATACTGATAGTCATCTATAGACCTCCAAACACTCCAACCGAAAATTTTTTGGAGGCCATTGATGATATCAGAAAGTTAATAAAGGCCATAAACCTTCCATCCCCCAATATAATGATCTGCGGAGACTTTAACTTCCCATTTATAAAATACAAAAAGGTGGATAGGAATATATATATATGTATATATATATATATATATGTGTGTGTGTGTGTGTGTGTGTGTGTACACACACCAAGTGGGGGCACAAGAGAGGACCAGGAGCAAGCAGAAAGGTTGATGGCTCTCACAAATGAGTTTATGCTGACACAAGTGATAACAGAAAATACCAGAAAAAATAACTGCCTAGATCTGGTACAGTATTCACGAATAATATGAACTTGATTGCTGATATAAAAATAACCCCGTCCATTATCTCAGACCACAACTTAATCAAGATATCAACAAATATGACGACAACATAAAAAGACAATACACATATTGAGGAAAGAAGCAAATTTGGGGCCTTTAACTTAAACTCCAAGACTGTAAATTGGGAAACAATCAGATCGCACATGACCCAAATAGAGTGGAGAACAGTTTTAGAGAATAAAACAACTGAAGAAATGTTAACAACCTTGGAAGAAAAGACGCTGAGACTTTTAGAAAAATATGTTCCGAAATCACAGCCAAAAGGAAAGAGGAGCTGGCTAGAGAGGCAAAAGAGAAGAATATTCCGCAAAAGAAAGAGAGTAGAGGCGAAGTTAGCCAACTGCGGAGATAATACCAGGAAAGTAATACAAGAAAACCTGGAGGGTATCGATAGGGAAATACAAACCCTGATTAAGGACCATACAGAGAGGGAAGAGGAAAAGGCGGTAGAAGCAATACAGGAAAATCCAAAATACTTCTATAGTTATGCGAAAAGGAAAACAAAAACGCGCGCCGCTATTGGGCCCTTAAGGAAGAGAAATAATGAACTAACCGACGATCCAAAAGAAATATCTGAAACATTGAGAGCCCAGTATGAATCAGTTTTCAGTACCCCAAAAAGTGAGAAAGCGATACTTGACATAGATGCATTCTTTGAAGAGAAATTGCAAGGAGAGTGTATAACAGACTTTGATTTTACCCCCAGAAGATGTAGCGAGAGCTATAGGACAAATGAAACCACATTCAGCTGCAGGTCCAGACAATTGGAACGCATTATTGATTAAAAACTGTAAAAATGAAATAGCTACACCTTTATACTGGATATGGAGAAGATCCCTAGACACTGGGGAAATACAGAGAATCTTGAAAAGAGCAAACATTGTCCCTATATATAAAGGCGGGGATAGCTCTCAAGCAAAGAACTATTACATTGACGTTCCACCTCACCAAAGTATTTGAAAGAATAGTTATTTTACTTAAACAGACTGCATATTATACTCCAGATAGACAGGAAATTCAGAGAAGTACGAAAGCGATCGGTCTGGGGCTAATAATGACCGATGATACGAAATTTGAAACACAAAATCGATAGCGGTAAACAAAGTAAAAAGAATCGCAGGACAGGTACTAAGAACGTTCAAAAGAAGGGACAAGACAGTAATGATTCCCCTGCTAAAAACACTGATTATACCAAAACTTGAATACTGCTCAGTCTTGACGTCCTCATAAAAAAGGAAGAAATTAATAGACTAGAAGAAACTCAGAGGCATTTCACAGCAAAGATTGATGGCTGTAAAGAGCTCAACTACTGGGAAAGACTACGTAAACTAAATTTGTACTCCCTAGAAACAAGAAGAGAGAGGTACACCATAATCTATAAGGTTGTAACATTTATTCTGCTCGATATTTTAGTTCATTCAGAACAAAATTTAAATGATTTATAAGGACAAATTTGCTCGAATTTGTAGTTTATTCACAACAAAACTAAATGACATAATGACAAATTAATCATCAATATAATTCCCTTCTTTTTCTATAATCTCCTCCCACCCATAGAAAAGTTTTTTTATGCCACGTTCGAAGAAATCCCTTGGTTTCGAGTTAAAAAAAGCGATCACTTCGTTTTCGATAGCTTCCCTGGATTGCAACTTTTGTCCATCTAGGTAGTGTTGCAGACTTCTGAATAAATGATAGTCTGAAGGTGCGATGTCCGGAGAATAAGGTGGATGAGGCATTTTTTCCCAACCAAATGCCTCCAACTGGGCAGTGGTGATTCGAGCAGTGTGAGGGCGCGCGTTATCCTGGTGGAATAGAACACCTCTGCGATTAATTAATGCAGGACGTTTTTCTTGTAATGCCATCTTCAATCGTTGGAGTTGTTGGCAGTAGACTTCAGCTGTGATTGTTTGGTTATCTGGCAGAAGCTCAAAATGAATAATTCCTTGCATATCCCACCAAACGCATAGCAAAATTTTCTTTGGATGGGGTCCATTCCTTGGCTGAGGTTCAGGCTTTGTTTCACGGTTAAGCCACTGATGTGGACGCTTAATATTGTTATAGAGGACCCATTTTTCATCCCAGGTGACGATCCGATTCAAAAACGGTGCCTGCAGTTGGCGAGAATGCAGTGATGTGCAAATATCGATTCGATGTTGAAGATTCGCTTGTGACAAATCATGCGGAGAAAATATTCATTAGCCTAATCCTACACTAGCCTAAGCCTACATTAGCCTAAGTCATTCTGTATCATTCTGTATCGTGATAAAACATGTGCGAACCTGTCGCCGCGTGTATTTTGCAACATTTCTAAAACTATTTCACATTATCTTGAGATTATTCTATTATCTATCGTCCATTTTCTAATCGAGCATAATTTATGTTACAACCTGACACATATGGAAAATGATCGAAAAATTGGTACCAAACCATGATAATAAAAACCCACTCTGTATAATAAACAACAATGTAATAATCAGTGTAACTTAATAATAAATTTATAATTTCTGTAATAAATAACAATGCAATATTAAATGTAATAAATGTAATAATAAATGTAATAATTATGTAAAAAAAATAGTAGAATCTGTATGTATAGAACAAGAAGATAGTTTTAAATTTGTGTAAATGTATTTATAAGGGGGTCCCTTTAATAAAAATGCCCTTCCGGTGTCGGGAGAACGGGATCTAACCTAGGTGCGGATTTCTTAATGGTCCCTGGACCGTTTTCCCTCTTGTTTTTGGTTTATTCGTTTTTCTGTATCCATCCGAAGAGGATGCCAGTGGGCATCGAAACTGTTGTGAAAATAAACTCTGTCAATTAGAGTCGGTTTTTATTATCATATTTTGACCTTCACGTAGAAACGTGAAGTTTTTTGCATTTGGTACCAAACCTCAAACTAAACCCAATTACCATGCAAAGAACACTGGAAAATAGGAAAGGCAGGATGTGTAGTGTTCCCAAATTAAAGGCCCGACAAGGGACCTCCTCAACACTGAAGGAAAATAGCTTGGTTGTCAGGGGGCCAAGACTTTTTAACCAGCTTCCAAAGGACCTCAGAAACGTTACAGGGGTCAAAGTTGAAGTCTTCAAGAGAAGATTAGATGCCTGGCTCAGGACGGTACCAGGTGAGCCGGGTGTACCTGGCTATGTATGGTGGAGAGCGCAAGAAAGCAACTCGCTCCTCCACCAAGCCAGACCTAGACGTTATGCCACCAGCTTGACATTCGTGTGAAGAGAGACCAACGCACAGAACAGCAACGAGGTTATATATATATATATATATATATATATATTAGTGATGTAGGTCACATCCGCATCCGCATCCGCATCCGCGGAACATCCGCACATTTTCTCGCATCCGCATCCGCACCCGCATCCGCACTTTGGACTGCGGATGTCGTGCGGATGTGGACCGTTGAGATAAAATGTCATTAATAAGCGGAAATTATCAAATTCTACTATATTAATAGAACTAGTTCATTGTGCGCAAAAGTGATGCAAGCGACAAGACGAGAGGCTGTTCTTGTATGAAGTTACTCTCTTGCAACCTACTTAGATCCACGTTACAAAGCTAAGTTATTTTCACCTAGTACATTAGAACGAGTTAAATCATCACTTGGCAAAGCAGTTGAAGAGCTTCAATCTCTTGAATCTGTCGCTTCGCCACCCACCAAAAGAATAAAAGTTTCAGTGACAGAACCAACACCTTCAACAAGCAAATCTATCACAGAATCTGTCTCTCAGTTTCTTGAGTCAAGCTGCAATAACGAGACCTACGCGATGTCAAAAGATGTAGTAAAAATGATCGAGAGCTATCACCAAGAAAAACGCCTGGCTGCATGTGACAATCCTATTAGTTGGTGGAAAAATACGCAGAATATCTATCCATACTTGAGTAAACTTGCAAGGAAACATTTAGCCTGTCCTCCAACAAACGTACCAAGCGAGAGATTATTTAGCAGTGCTGGATTAATATATGATGAAAAGAGAAACAGACTGGCAGCAGAAAAGGTAGAAAAATTAATGTTCCTTAAGCATAACCTTCTTATAATTAAGTTTGAACATTAAACGATGAACATCTTAGTTTACTTTATTTTAATTACTCATTTATAAATATGCCTAATAAAACTTTAAACTTAATATAAATAGTTATCAAGCTAATTAAAGATCTCTTTCTATAAGGGTGGAGGTTGGGAAAGAGGTCGGTGGGGTGCATTTGAGTTGGGTTCACGTCCCGCATCCTGGTAACACAATTATGGTTTCTAATTGTGGCTGAAACTCAACAAAATATAACGAATTTATTTGCAGACGAATTCACTAATTGATTTCTATATTAGTTAGATGCTTGATATTATTTTATATGTTCAGAGAAAAGTACAGCAATTATTGTACAATTAATCAATTATACTACATTATAGCTACAGCTCTTTCTATATAATAACTTATTATATACGTTAAACACAACAAATCTCGAATATATCCTAAAAAATAACGAAAATGTAGACATCCGCATCCGCGGATGTTGAAATCAAACATCCTCATCCGCATCCGCATCCGCGGATGTGAAAAAAATGACATCCGCTACATCACTAATATATATATATATATATATAATCAATATGAATATGAAAACAAGAGATACGACTCTCAACATTTATTGGCCAAACGTTTCGGTCCACTCAGGGGCCATCTTCAGTGACTAAATAGAAGCATCTAAAAATAATCATAAAACTAAAGTAAGTACAAATGTCAAACTGTACAATAATAAAATCTAATACAAAAAAGTTAAAAAGTTGTTAAAAAAAACTGGAATATAAAACAAAAAAGTAAAAATAAAACTAACTAAAATTTCAAAAAATTAAAAGTTAAAAATGTTGTTTAAAATTTAAAAAAATTTAAAATTTTGTAAAAAGGACTGACCTGGATGGTAAAAGTTACAAATGACAAGTGGAGAGAAAAGAAAAAACAACTTAAGTTAGTGCGGTTGTTGCGTTAAAAAGGTGTTGGTAGGTTAGGAAGTATGTAATTTTATCGAGGAAAGGCTATCGTTTAGTTCTGGGTTTAATTTCTTGATATATATATATATATATATATATATATATATATATACTAGCCGAGAACCCGCCCTTCGTGCGGGTAGCAAATATATCCCGCGTTTTAACGAAAATATCACGACTTAACCAAACCAATCGTCAAGGGCGTATAGTTGACCTAACCGGGCATTCAATGAACCTAACCGGGTAGTCAATAATTTTACCATAGGTTTCGATATATATATATATATATATATATATATATGCTGCAAACCCACAAGGAAAAAAAATTGTGAAATTCATCCCATATACTTTATAAAGTATATATATACACACACACACACACACACACACACACACACACATATATATATATATATATATAATATATATATATATATATATATATACGTAATGATCTTGATGACGTCATTTAATTTTTTAAAATTAATTATTTAATTTATTAACACCCAGGTGCACAACGATTCCGATGCGGACATCACCCCAACTTACTAACATATAAACACAGACTAGACAACTCCATAGACGACACTTGCCACCTGTGCAAGGACACACCACAAACAATTGAACACATTATGACAAACTGTACAGCCCTAGCACAACAACGAACACAACACAACATCACTAGTGCGCTGAACCTCTGGTCCACTCCGAAGAGGGCGATCGGTTACCTGCGTGCCGCCGGCTTGCTCGATCAGGGTGGGCTGATCGGCTAAACAACAACAACAACAACCTTGGGACCTAATCATAGGCTGACCATATTTCCTTGAGACAAAAACGGGACATTGGGATGGCAAAAAAGGGACGGGGTTATGTAATATTCTGTATTCATGAAAAAGTAAGTACATAAACATATTGAGCTTACAATTATTCTTCAGTGACAGAACCCGTACAAAAATTTAGGTAGACGTAGTACTGTCCCGTTCAAAACGGTACGTATGGTCAGCCTACTTAATCAATATATGTGTGAAGTTTCATGTTTGTAACTGCGTCCTTTTATTATTATAGATGGTTCGTGGCCACCTTCACTGTAAGATATGGTAGTTTTTATATAAATATTTATAAAAAGGCTGGGAGGGTATGAATGTCAATTAAGAAATATAAATGAAATTAAGAATGGTAATTAATAAGTTTATTAACAAAATAAATTAGAGATGGAGGTGACAGTTTTGCTGTGAACTGAAATTATCACACGAGGTCTATCTTCAAGTCAATTAATTTTAAGGAAATAAATTAAAAACTACATGTTAATTGTATGTTGTTGTTGTTGTTGTTGTTGTTTAGCCGATCAGCCCACCCTGATCGAGCAAGCCGGAGTGGACCAGAGGTTCAGCGCACTAGTGATGTTGTGTTGTGTTCGTTGTTGTGCTAGAGCGGTACAGTCTGTCATAATGTGTTCAATTGTTTGTGGTGTGTCCTGGCACAGGTGGCAGGTGTCGTCTGTGCAGTTGTCTAGTCTGTGTTTATATGTCCGTAAGTTGGGGTGATGTCCACATCGGAATCGTGGTAAGTTAACTCGATCCGATCTGCTCAGGCAGATCTCTGACCTGTTAATGGGTGGCGGCTTCGCACCTAGGACCTGCATTCGGACCGAGTCGTGTCAGTGCTTTGTGGGTTAGGTGTGTGTGTATGTGTTTTCTGTACTGTGTGATGTCTGTGGGGCGTGGTATGGCATGGAGTATTTGATTATAATGTCTCTCTGGTGTTACCTTAATGGTGCGAGGTGTCGGTTCATGATTGTACATGTACTAGCAAGGGTGTTATGGGTTAGTTGTCGCTGCTGCCATGAATTGTGTTCCCCTCATGTCTAAAAGTTCCCTAATTTTCAGTATTTTTGTTTCTGTGTACAGGTGTTTTATTGGTGTTGTTTGAGTGCATCCTGTAATGATACGAAGTGCGTTGTTTTGTATTGTCTGTAAGGTATTTATGTGTGTGTTTGAGATAATTGGTGCCCAGCATGGGCTAGCATAGTCCATAACTGAGCGAATATATTGTTTGTATATGAGTGATGTTCTTTCCTGCTGGTGTCCAAAGTTTGTGCCTGTTAGTACCCTAAGCGTGTTAAGTCTTGACGTACATTTGTTTTTCATGTCCTGAATGTGGTTTGGAAAAGATAATGATGTGTTGTATGTGACCCCAAGTATTTTGGTCCTGTGAGTGTGTGGAATGTTGGTGTTGTTTAGTGTAAGCTGTGGAGTTATCTGGTGTTTTTTTGTGTTGCTTGTAAGCAAGGTGATGGTTGATTTTGTGGGCCTACTTTGAGTCTATTATGTGTGAGCCAGTCTTGTATACTGTTTATGTATGTTTGTAGGTTATTTGTAGCGGTGTCGATGTTGTTGTGGGTGGATGTTAGAGTGATGTCATCTGCATATGATGATAAGGTAAGCTTTTATCTATGGGTGTTGGAATGTCATGCATGTATAAGTTGAAAAGTGTTGGTGAGAGAACAGAGCCTTGAGGGACCCCGTTCGGAAAAAGCTTGTTTTTGGATGATTTGCCATTAAATATGACATGTGAGTATCTTCCTGAAAGATATTTGCTCAGCCATCTTTTGGTGTTATTGTTCATGTCTGTGTTGAGTATTTTGTTTATGAGAGGGAAGCGTGGGATAGCATCAAATGCTTTACTAATGTCTATTGTTGCTAATAGTGTACGTTGAGCTGGTCGTCTGGAGTTGATGCTATCCATGATGTGCTGCGTGAGGTTAGTGAGTAATGTCGTGGTTGAGTGGTGAAGTCTGAATCCATGTTAAGTAGGCGATAGTGGTATGTGTGGGTTGGTGATTTGTAAGATTAGTCTTTCTGTTACTTTGGAAGGTGTGCATAGTAAGGTAATGGGTCTATAGAAGCTGGTTCTGTTGGATTTTTGTTTGGTTTGAGTAGTGTAATAGTTTTACCTTGTTTCCATATGTCAGGAATAATACAGTGTTGGTATGAATATGTGCTGATGTTTGTGAGAGCTAGTATTCTTTGTAGACTCAAGTGTTTAAGGTGTATGTTAGATATGTTGTCTGGTCCAGTAGCCTTCGAATTCTTAATGTTTTTGATGATGTTGGTGGTCTGGTCTGTATTGGAGGGTGTAATGGTCGTGTCGAGTCTGTAGGTTTTCTTGTGCCTGGCTGTTTGTCTTGTGCGTGTTTCTGGTTGTTGTCTCTGTTTAAGTGACTTATCTTTGTGTAGTGATTAACTAGAATGTTAGATTGTTGTGTATATGTTGAGATATTATTTTGGCTGCGACAGATAGCCGCGTGTGAGGTGCGAATGCCGCTGTTAGAGTGGGTAATGCTGTTTATAGTTTTGTATAACCTGGATGTATCTGTGGAGTGGTTAGTGTTGTTATGAATTCCCTAAATGTTTCTGTTTGTTTTTCTTTGAGTTTGTTGTTTATTTCTGTGTTGAGCTGTTGTATCTGCTGTTTTACGGTTTTTGTGTGTGGTGTTTGTATGTTATATTTGAAGTTGTTACGTTGCCTTATGAGATGGGCTATTTCTCTAGTGTAATTTGGGTTGTATTTCCTAATGTTGTTCTCGGGTATGTATTTGTTTGCATTATTGATGATTTGATTAAATGTCTTGAGTGTTGTATTGATGTTTATGATGGATGTGCTGTTTAATGCGATGAATTGTTCCTCAGTCTGTATTTTGAACTGTTCCCAATCAGCTTTCTTGTAATTTCTGTAAGTGTGCCTAAGGCTGTTGGGCAGAGTGTAGAACGTGTTGTAATGATGATGGGCAGGTGGTCTGATGACAGTTGTTTTTCTGTTCTCCAGTGTGTATGTGTTGCTAGTGAAGGGGAACAGAACGTTATGTCTGGGGAGGAGTTTGAGTATCCTGCTTGATGTGGTATGTGTGTATGTTCTTCTGTATTGTTAAGACTGAAGAGGCTGTTTAGTTGTGTGGCTATGTTGGCGCCTCTGGTGTTGCTTTGGTTGTGCAGGTATCAACTAGTGTCTTTAGCTTTGAAGTCTCCTCCTAAGATGACATTAGTGAGAGAGGCCAGATTGTGTAACTGTGGATTGTAATTGGCTGACACCTGAGGTGAACTATCTGGTGGGATGTAAATGTTGATTAGTGTGGTGATGTGAACTATCTGGTGGGTTAATTGTATGTAAAGGTCTATTATGAAATAAATTAGTTATAAATGATGCAGTCTTTCTTTCTCCTCGAGTTTTTCATGTCTTTTTATGATGACGTTTCGTACAGGTATATGAACACCTTCAATGCTTGATAAAAATTATCCTCTTTAGAAATGGGCCACTGCTTATATACGCTTTGAAGTGTTTCTATGAACTAACAGTCTCTTCGTGACATTTGAGCTACGTGTTAGCTTGTCTTCAAGCCGTTAGCTTGTCTTCTTGTTTTTAGGAACGGCCTTTTAGATCAGGAATGTTCAAACCTGTGCACGCGGGCACATTTGTGCCCGCGAAGCCATTTCAGTGTGCCCGCGAGTAGCCCCAAGATAAGGTTTTAGAGACCGGTTAATAGAAAGAATATTGCAATTAAAACCAGATAACAATATTTTTTATGTGTTTTATGTATTTTTAATCATAATAATTTTTATGTGTGCCCGCCTGTGCTCCAGCATTTGGAAAATGTGCCAGCCTGCGTAAAAGTTTGAGCACCCTGTTCTAGATAGAGAGAAGCTCCTATCACAAGCATAATGTTTAAAAAAAAAAATGAAACGGCGGCAGGAAAAACAACGAGAAAGCGAGGAGCGAACGAAGAACCCTCCCTAATTTATAACCAAGAACTGAATCTTCGTTGTTAAATAAATGAATTATGATGTCAATAAGTACTAAAAAAAGTTGAACTCGCGTTATCCAAAACTCAGTCAGAAGGGCCAGAAACTGGCACAGCGCTCAGGCCAAACTAATGTGACCCATTGCGAAAACTCCTGTATTATTATTACTGGCACCGTAAGGATTCGTAGCCCCGACTTCAGTGTATTCACTAATAAGGAAAAGGTGTTACCCATTGAGGTAATGACGCTGGCAAGCGACTCTGATACCTGTCCCAGGAGATAGTGGACGGTGGTAACCGTCGCTGTCAACAGACCTAAAACTACTTGAAGAAGTTGTAACCAACGATGAGCCAACGACTACGTCTAAAGTGGCCATGACCTCTCGGTTAGCCGAAACAAGGTATTAGTCTCGTAACCAAAGAAGCTGTCATCAGGTACTTACTAAGTATTTGGCAAGCTTAATAGTTTTAGCATTTTGCTTTGAAATTCAGTTTGCATTAGGAAATTTTGAACATTTCTAATACACAAGTTTCTATTATTATACTTGTTAAACTTATTAACTACAATTAAACATTACACAAGCATATTATTTCACTTTGTTTACTTTTGTAATATATATATATATATATATATATATATATATATCAGTGATGTAGGTCTCGAGATCGGTCTCGGTCTCGAGACCGATCTCGAGACCCAATTTGCAGATCTCGATCTCGGTCTCCGCTATTTAGATCTCGGTCTCGATCTCGGTCTCGACAGACGCGGTCTCGGTTTTTCTCCCCGAGACCTTTCGAGACCTCTCGAGACCGTAATGAAAAATATATGTTATTGGCATACTCATGATAGTGGCTTGGTTGAGCAGACACAATTCAGAATGTTTATGAAAGTTTGTAAAGTAAGGGACTCTAGGTATTCACTAATCAGTCACCCTGTTTTGAGTTGCCACGTTTGTCTTACGGGGGGGTGGGGTCTGGATTTGTTTAGGTTAGCGCTACAAAATATTTGCCCCCCCCCCCCCCCCCCCCCCGTCAGATTAATTTTATTGAAAATGGAAACACTAAATAGAGAATTATATATATATATATAAGTATATATTATAAGGCCACTTAGTAGTTATTAGTTTATTAATATACTTAACATACGGTAGTCTAATTTCCATAGTAGTGTAAAACAAATTGAAAGGGCATGAGCTTGGTCTCGATCTCGATCTCGGTCTCGAATTTTAAGGGTCTCGATCTCGGAAGGTAGATCTCCATCTCGAACCTTTGATCTCGGTCTCGATCTTGGTCTCACAGGATCAGGTCTCGGTCTCGGTCTCAGTCTCGGACTTGGTGGTCTCGACTACATCACTGATATATATATATATGGCAATTCCACCTGAATGGAAACAGCGGTTACTGGACTATTGTTATAACAAACTTAGACGAGAATGTAGTGTAGTGGAAAGGAAACTGGATATTAAATTACAAATTCTAATTGAAAGAAGTGATTGGACTAAGGATGCTAACCCCGGATTTGTGATAAATCTATCAGATAAAGTGTTAAATAAAAATATGGTTACGGCTCTTGGATATGGAATAAATTTTTCAACAGCTAAAAAGGAGGTGGACTATGTAGAAATAGCTAAGGCTTTCTGTAATTTAGAAAAATATAATGATTTACCTATAGAGGATGTGAATATTTGTAAAGGTATAGTATATAGTGCCATGTATAAACCCTCTATTCCAAATTGTCCACAGAGGTTTTTCGACTCTTATGAAGCTTTAAGAAAAGATCAGAATCTACATATAACCAAAGCTGATAAATCAAATGCCTTAGTGATCCTCAATAAAGACGTTTATCTAGGAAAAATGTATGATCTTTTGAATGATGCGGACACTTACGTGAAATTAAGGAACAATCCCCTTGAAACTGTGAACAGTGCATTTAACAAGAAAATTAAACAACTTTTGAAGGGTAATGAAATATTACTTAAACAGTTTTTGAGTACTTCACCGTCATTACCCTATATGTATGGCCTGATTAAAACTCATAAGCCAAATAATCCTGCAAGGCCTATTGTTAGTTCTATAGGATCTATCTCATATAAGCTTTCCAAATGGCTTGTCTCCATTCTTAATCCTCTCCTCGGCACAATTTCACAATCACACATAAATATAATGTAGACCTTGTGGAAAAATTAAATAGTATCAGTGTCAATTACAATTTTAGATTGGTAAGCTTTGATGTTACCGCTTTATTTACAAGAGTCCCGGTGGAGGATCTATTAGTGTTTCTTTCGGAAGAATTGGTTAAGCATAATTTGCCATTACCTGTGGCTACAATTATAGAATTAATTAAGTTGTGCATAGTAGACTCAAAATTTGTGTTCAATAATGAATATTTTAGGCAGAAATTTGGTATGGCGAGGGAAACCCTCTCTCCCCCATTTTGAGTAACTTATATATGGAGTTTTTTGAAAGTAAGTTATTAAGGAAGATTCTGCCAAATTATGTTCCATGGTTTAGATATGTAGATGATGTTCTTTGTCTTTGGCCAGTGACTTTAAATCTCAATGAATTCTTACCCAAACTTTAATTTAACTCCCTCTATCAATTTTACAGTTGAAATAGAAAAAAATTCTTCGATCCCTTTTTTAGATGTTTTAATATATAGGTCTGGAAAAAAGTTTAAGTACAATATTTACAGAAAACCCACTAATAATTGTTCCTATATACATTATTATTCTGATCACCACATTACTGTAAAACGATCCGTTCTTTCTACTTTGTTCCTAAGAGGCCTACGAATTTGTAGCCCAGAGTTCATTGACGACGAAATTAGTAAAATATACAAAATTGCTTTTGATTTAAAATACCCAAAGAACTGCATAGATAAGTCCTTAAAAATGGCAAAGAAAACCTTCTACGAAGTAAAGGATAAGATTCCTTATAACCTTATAACACAAAAAATGTTTTAGTGTTACCATTCAGAGAAAATTTCCTTGATCTGCCGAATCTGCTGAGGACTTTTAACGTAAATATTGCGTTCAAAAATTTAGATGTAATTAAGAATTCATTGATTAAGAACTCCCCTTTAAGTGAACAGGGTTGTGTATATAAAATCCCTTGCACAATATGTAATAAATTTTACATTGGCCAAACTGGTAAGACCCTTGAGTTACGTATTAAACAGCATCAATACAGTATAAGAAGTGGCCAGGAATCTAACGCCATTTTCATTCACGTAAGAGATACTAATCATCCCATTGACTTGAAAAACGCTTCCAAATTAAGGTTTAGTAAATCTATTGTTAACAGAAATATACTGGAATCAAGTGTGATCAAGAATAATGCGGACTTGGTCCTTAATATTAGCCCTGGGTTGTATAAATTAGACTCGTGCATTGTCAGAAAGCTGGCGAAGGGCCTACTGTTTTCTTGACCGCATTCTTGCCCCTTAATGGTTTGCCCTGGTTAAATAAATAAATATTATTTTAAGAACTGTTAACATTCTTATGTGTCTATTTTAATTGTAATATTTCTTTCGTGTATAATCTTTGGTTGCTGGGGGGTTTATTGGTCTTTTCAACTGGGTTGCTTTTGGGAAAACAATTTTTCCAGCCTGTTTGTAGAAATTGTGTAAGATTCTGTAAGACGATGGCACCATTCCCTTTGTTTTCATTAAAATCTTGCCACTTAATTTCCTGCTTTAATTAATATTAGTGTTAATAACCATTATAATAATTTTTGTTTTCTGTACTGGTTTTTTGTCTAATTTCATCTATATAGTTCTTTTATATTTAGTAATTTAGCAGCCTACAGATTATGTTATCTATTTGTTATCTATGTTATCTATTTGTTTTCATTAAATTCTTGCTACTTAATTGCCTGCTTTAATTAAATATTAGTGTTAATAATCATTATAATAATTTTTGTTCTCTGTATTGGTTTTTTGTCTAATTTCATCTATATACTTCTTTTATATTTAGTAATTTAGCAGCCTACAGATTATGTTATCAATTGAAAAAATCTTTAGAGGGCTTTAAGGCCTTTAATTTGAGGTGCCGATTGTGAATTTTTTTGCTTGTCTATTTAACTCATTTACTTTGTAATCTCCGTCTATTTTCTGTTCCTCCTTGATAATGTGAATATATCACGAAAGCGCTCGGACTTTGTGTTTCCTTTTCCCTGTGGTTGTTTGCTTATATATATATATATATATATATTGATGATAACACAGGCTTACAATGGTTTTGGGGTCTGGCTAATTGTATGTGTCCTGTAGTAATTAATGCATGCTGAGTTAAAAAATTATATCTATTTTTCTCCAACACCCACAGATTTTTCTCAAAACTTCATACTGTTTTTTTTCCGTTTTGGAATGAAATACACAAAAATGATATCGCATTGTTCATTATGACAAAGTTTGAAACCAATGGTTACCGATATTTCTAGTATAATCTGTCACATTTGTATTGTATTGTATTAATAGTCCTCTATTTTCTTCACTTTAATTGATTTTTGTCCATTTTTTTTTTATCAAAATGTACACGTTGTTATTTGCATATATGAAATACATTGTACAAGGTAAAGAAAAACGTGTTTTCCTTTAGCTTTTTTCCCTGACGTGATACAAGAAAATGGATGTCACTTTTGAAATCAGTGTAGCAAACTTAGGGAAGATCACATAATTAGAACATAACCCCCATTCTACAAGTTTCAATTTGCGGACCTCTGCAATTAATGTATTTGTTATTCTCGTATTGGATAAGTAATTGCGCTTTTATCTACGGAATAGAATTTGGTTTTAACAGCATTTATTTGGCGTATTAATTATAAATTATAAATTACCATTTTTATCATAATTTATATTTTAAACTGAATCAAATAACGAAATACCTATTTTTAATACAGAGTTCAATTAGCGGTTCATTTTCTTTGATTCAACGTACATTTTTAACATAATCTTACTTATTTCCGTTACCCTTGTGGTACTTTTTACTAAATAATAAGGTTCTTTTGCATTATCCTCCCAACACTAATTTTTTTATATAATGTTGGTTTGGTTTTGGTTATGGTACTTTATTTTCCTTCCATTATAAAAAAAATTAGTGTTGGGATTAGGTTAGGTTAGGTTAGGTTTGGTTAGGTTAGGTTAGGTTAGGTTAGGTTAAAAACAGCCCGCCGCAGGCGTTAGCCGTAGTTAGCCGGCTTCAAGTTAGGTTAGGTTAGGTTAGGTTAGGTTAAGAATATTTATTCATATAACTAATGATGTAATTTCAGAATAATTTAAAAATTAAAAGTGTTTTGCTAACGTACTTTATTTTCCTTCTATTATAAAAAAAAATTAGTGTTGGGAGGATAATGAAAAAGTACCATTGATAATTTTACGTGACTTTTACATTTAACTTCGTATACTTTAACATATTTTCTATTTACATTAATATAATGCTTTATAAGGGTAAATATTAAGTTTCACGGAGGCGTTTTTTTTTTTTTTTTTGACAAAGTTGAAACTTGTTACAAAGACCCTGATTCGCCGAAATTGGTCACGTGGGAAATAACTAACCAATCCAAAACGAACACTTATCGTAATGTAATATGGTCTCCGTGAAACTTAATATTAACACCTTTATAAGTTCTGTTACAATATTTACCCTAAAACATTAACATACTTTGAAAGATCATTACATTTTCGACATCTTCTATATTTCGTTCTTGTAGAATACAGTAGTTAAAGGAGTCAAATTTATTGTTATTTCACAAAAGATAAGTACAGATCTGAAGAAACACCACACACATACACATATATATATATATTAGTGGTGGACCGGATATTCGTATCATTTTTAACATCCGCATCCGCATCCGCTCTTCTGACTGCGGATGATATGCGATATTACCTCTAATAAAATATGCAATTTACAATTAAATTAGTTTATAAAGTAGCTTATAAGGCCCAGTCATGCACATTTCATGTAAAGTATTAATTATACTGCCCAACAAAAAAGTTTTTTGCTGGTGATTTAATTCTAAGACCTGTTTCTGGATAATATTTATATGCTGATTTCAAAAATCACCTTAGAATTTGTCCATCACATCAGGTTTTCGTGCAATGTGCAATGCAATATGCCTATTTTGGGTGATCCATGAAGGGCACTTATCAAAATTGATGATTTTTGAGACCTGTTAACAGCTGTTTTGCTGTTAAAATTTTATCTGTGGAATACGCAAATCTGTGCATTAAATTTAAAGGTCATGTACAACATATTAAAATCTTGGGTATCTGTGATTTCCCCAGGTGTGAGCATGACGTCATGATCATGGATTCATTTTTTGCTTATTTAAACACTTTAAATCACTTTATGTGTTAATATTACCATTGTATATTAAAGTTCACTCCCTGCACAATTGTTTACTTTTCCATGCTGATTCTGAGTATGTAAAAACTTATTTTTTGAAAAGAAAAAAAATTGGGCATAACCCTGCCAAAATGCGATATCTCCGTATTTGATTGCTCGAAAACCTGACGTGATAGGCAAAAACTAAGGTGATTTTTGAAATCAGCACACCAAAGTTACCTAAAAACAGGTGTTAGAATTAAATCAACAAAATTGGTGTTGGGCAGTGTTATTAATGAACAAACAAATATATAAACCTCAAAATATAAATACGTGGTAACACAGAAAATTGAATGAAACTTGTTTCATTGAATTTTCTGTGGCTGAAACTCTTGAGAAAGTTATTATTTTTATCATAATGAAAACATTAATATTAATTTTAATTCTTATGCATTGCCTGCCATAATTGTAATATCACGAAATTTGAAAAATTACGTCATATATTCATAATTCTATATTATATTGATAGATTAACTAAATATCCGCATCCGCGGATATTGAAATTAAAGATCCGCATCCGCAGATGTTGAAAAACTGACATCCGGTCCACCACTAAATTATATATACTGTATATATATATATATATATATATATATATATATCTCAACTTCCGATTCTATCCTTTAAAAAAATATAAAAAATTAATTCCTAATTCTTTTGTAATTCGACATAAATTCCATCGATTCTGTTCTATTCTGATTATAAAACCCGAGTTCGAACAAAATGTTATTTATAAAAGATACAAATAAGGACATTCCAACATCAAATTAATGAATGCAATAAATTACTATTTCGAACTTCTCCTTTGGTGCGAAGTCCATTTTCATTCTTTGTACTAAAACGAATGAGTGAATTAGATAAGGATTCCATAGCGTCTTCTCAGATTCTTTTACGAATAACTGAAGTACCAGTAGATTTTTTAAATAATTATTACATAAAGTGTATTATCAAAGCTTACTGTAACATTGATTAGTCACATTCATTTGTTAATGTTAATCTTTTTTTTTTTTGTAAATTTACTAAAGTCTATGCTCAAAATGTTTAAAATGAAATACCAACAAATTCGATAGATATCATGTTAAACACTGTCATAGAAAACGGGATTCAACGTCCTCCGCTTTCTTTTTTTCTTTCATTCTTCGCTGACATTCGGAGGATGTAGTCCATAGATTTACTGGATCAAGTAAAGATAAGCACCCCCAGCCTTCTTTAATTAGCCTTATAAGGCTAACTAACGAAAATATCACGACCTAACCTAACCAATCGTCAAGGGCGTACAGTTGACTTAACGATTGGTTAGGTTAGGTCGTGATATTTTCGTTAGTTAGCCTTATAAGGCTAATTAAAGAAGGCTGGGGGTGCTTATCTTTACTTGATCCGATTTACTAATGTAGTTAAAACTTTCAGTAATTAAATGAATGAATGAAAATGAAAATAAAAATTTATTGGTGGAAAAATAACTTCCATTTAGTAAAAAACTAAAAAAAAATGGACTGAAAATAAAAGTACTGGAAATAATAGCTATGTTAAATTGCGCTATTGACAATTTGAGAAAAATGTCGTTCCATTCGTATTCGTGGTAAGACCAGGGGAGTAACTAGCTTTCAAAAGTTGGGGAAAGGGTTGGGGGACAACTATCATAATTAAAAATCCTGCGATGAATTTCTGTGCTGCTATCCTGTAGGTAATGTCTTAAATTTGGTCTTCCAAGACATATTTTTTCGGTAGAATATAACAATGATATCTGAATACGAGTTCTTTCGAATTTCGACAAAGCTCTGATCTATCAGTATTATAATGAGTTTGCGACCAAAATGATGCTCTTAAAATACTATGATTTAGAGCAGTGCTGTCCAACTTCTATAAAGCGCGGCCAAGATGTTGCCTATAATCATACACTGTTGGTTAATACGACTTAGGAACCCGCTGAATGTTGTTCTCCCTATTAGAAATGACAAAATAGGGAAGGAAATTCAGAAATGAAATTTGGCAAAATTCCATTCCGCGGGCCGCCAGTTGGACAGCGCTGATTTAGAGAATGATCTATATTCATGATAATAATAGGAAAATCAAAGAAGCATTTTCACAACTACCTTAAGTATATCAAGTATATACTTAGTATTAAAGGAAAACAATATATGCAATAATTAAAGTAAAAAATAACTAGATCTTTGATTAAAATATCTATCACTACAGTATTAGTACTGAATCAATAATACTTTCCAGCATACTAATGGGACTAATAATTAAAGATTTACTCATCATAGATTATTTCAAGAACGTAAATATTTTTTTCACGTAAGCTAGCTTACGGTCATTTCAATCACTGTGAAGCCCAGTCGACTATCGCAGTTGTGGTAAAAAAAAATTCCTAACCCATGGAGAGAAGTTGAACTTCGTAGTGAATGTATTCATTTTTCTTGTCGACTTTCGCAGCAATTAATAGGTCTATATCTGACAATCCTTAGGTTTTGCTAAAATATGCGTATCTCCCCAGTTCAAAAGTTGGGGAGGGAGACATGTCCTCCTCGTTCCCCCCGTTAGTTACGTCCCTGGGTAAGACGCTAAATGAGAATGAGTAATATTTCCTAACCCAACATTAACCTAACCTGACCTAACCAAACCTAACACTAGCCTAACTTAACCAAACCTAACTTAACTTAACCTAGCCTAACCTAACCTGGACCAAAGTGGGAAAGCCATGGATAAGAAAAGTGGTATGAAATGGTAGTAAACCGATTGTGAATTGCTTCCTTTGAGATTCTCACTCGTGGATTCCCACTCTTGGGCACGGAATGAAATGGGAATAACAATGAGTGGGATGGTATCCATTTATTTCCATACCATGATGCCCATAATTTCGAAAATGTATGGCAGGACAGATGCATAACTTGGACAACTGGATCAACTGAATTTTGAATTCTTTGCATTTGACTGTATTAAGCGCGTCTTGTTATCTCCAGGAGGCCGAAAAAAATCGCGATGAGCAAACATCTGCGAAGCTGAGCATCTTGGAGGTAACATACAGCAGTCTAAAAGATCTGTTATAAAGTAAATTTAGAGTTATGCCAGAACCTTTTTCATAATTAGCTCAAAGTTGCTGCCCATACACATTATTTAATACAGAAAGTACAAAAAAGAGTGTCTTCAGCTTCGTTTGTACGGAATCTGAAATTCCTTATAATTATGTTTGTTTTAGCACAGAAACGTCGATATTATTTTCTTATGTCTCAAGGTGATAATTTCACCCAAATATTTAAATTATCTTTCTTGCTCTATCGGTTCACCTTTCATTTTGAAAATATTTGCTGACTTTTTGTAGCTTCTTGGGTGAAAATATAACCTTAGTTTTAGTAACATTAAGATTAATATATTTCTGCAAATATATTTCACAAATTTTTAGATGACCCAGACCTTTAAGCGAAGGGTTACTAATACCATATCATGGGCACAGTCAAACTTGTTTATCTTCATGTTTTCTATACACATCCTACTTTTGCTTCATTAGATAAAGCAATTAAACCATCAACACACACATTAAACAGCAAAGGAGAAAGCAAGGAGCCTTGTCTAATTCTGCATAAAGCACTAAAACTGGACCAACACATTGCACCATCTAACTGTAAAAGTTTGGTTCACCAAACTTTCTGTATATTTAATATGGGGCACGGACAAAAACTCACTGGACAAAAACTCACTGGACAAAAACTCACTGGACAAAAACTTACCGGACAAAAACTCACCACTTAAATGCAAAGAGGACAAAAACTCACCAGACAAATGTTTTTGCGAAATACATACACTCTAGTCTAGATCTTAAGATCTCAAGATTTTAGACTCATTGTAGATAATTGCTCTTCATCTTTCAAATTGTTCATCTTTCAAATTGTTCTGTACGCCCTTGACGATTGGTTAGGTTAAGTAGTGATATTTTCGTTAGTTAGCCTTATAACCCAGTTAGGTTAATTGAATGCCCGGTTAGGCCAACTGAATACCCGGTTAGGTTCATTGAATGCCCGGTTAGGTCAACTGAATACCCGGTTAGGTTCATTGAATGCCCGGTTAGGTCAACTGTACACCCTTGTCGATTGGTTAGGTTTAGTCGTGATAGTTTCGTTAGTTAGCCTTATAAGGCTAACTAAAGAAGGCTGGGGGGGCTCTGACCTTCAGGTGATCCGAAAATTACCTCACTACAACTGTGAATTATTACATACTCGACCTCACTTATGCCCACTTAATTACACACACACACACACACAATATATATATATATATATATATATATATATATATATATATATATATATATATATAGGTTATAGGTGCTCCTTTAGTATGCGGTCTACACCAATTTGTTTTTTAAATGTAGTTAAAGAAGGTTGAAATGACAATCTTACTTGAAAAAAATTTATTGAAAAGTTAAAAACACAAAAAGTTTAAATGTAAGTATACCTTCTTAGCTTGTTTACTAATTGGGTGCTCCTTTAGTATGCGGTCTACAAATTCTGCCGCGCTCTACTTTTTTCAAAGTGCAGTCTACAGGTTTTTTTCGTTAAATTTGTGCCTGCTCACGCATTCTGCCGCTCTTTTTTTTTTTCGCTAAATGACTCACTCACATGACTGAGACCCTATTTGACCTTGAAATTCAAAATGATTGTTTAACATCAGTAGCTTGAGAAATTTGAAGTAGTAAAGTTGTAAACAATTCAATTGCCAGTGCTACTATAGTATGCGGTCTACCTACGATTGGTTAGGTTTAGTCAAGATATTTTCGTGAAAACTAACGAAAATATCATGACTAAACCTAACCAATCGTCAAGGGCGACTGACATTGGGATGTAAACAAGCAATTAGTGTTGCTCCTTTAGTATGCGGTCTACACCAATTTGTTTTTTAAATGTAGTTAAAGAAGGTTGAAATGACAATCTTACTTGAAAAAAATTATTGAAAAGTTAAAAACACAAAAAGTTTAAATGTAAGTATACCTTCTTAGCTTGTTTACTAATTGCTTGTTTACATCCCAATGTCAGTCGCCCTTGACGATTGGTTAGGTTTAGTCATGATATTTTCGTTAGTTTTAACGAAAATATCTTGACTAAACCTAACCAATCGTAGGTAGACCGCATACTATAGTAGCACCGGCAATTGAATTGTTTACAACTTTACTGCTTCAAATTTCTCAAGCTACTGATGTTAAACAATCATTTTGAATTTCAAGGTCAAATAGGGTCTAAGTCATGTGAGTGAGTCATTTAGTGAAAAAAAAAGAGCGGCAGAATGCGTGAGCAGACACAAATTTAACGAAAAAAACCTGTAGACTGCACTTTGAAAAAAGTAGAGCGCAGCAGAATTTGTAGACCGCATACTAAAGGAGCCATATATATATATATATGAGAAATAAGAGCACGAGGAGCTGGTATATGTTTAATAACGGACGTTTCGGAAAAGTTCAATTAATTATCTACAATGAGTCTAAAATCCTAAGAGTGTATGTTAAGATCTAGACTAGAGTGTGTGTATTTCGCAAAAACATTTGTCTGGCGAGTTTTTGTCCTCTTTTGCATTTAAGTGGTGAGTTTTTGTCCAGTGAGTTTTGTCCTGGATTCATTTAATTATACAATGGAACATTCCTGACTTCTAATTTCATGTAAAAATTGCGTTTTACATTATCACATGTTTTGCTTATAAACAATTGTAAATGGGTAAATTACTGTATATATTAATCCATTTAAATATAGTTTCCTTCAGTACATAACTACACAAATCTGTTGAATGGGATATCCATTTTCACTGGATCCTGCAACGGACGTTCCATTGTGCCCTACATTAAAGTTAACCCTCCTCACGCTGTTAAGAATGTTTGAATCGTGTCCTTTTCACAACATTGCGCAATTTCTTCCACCCTCGACACCTCATTATTTGTTGATGGGAGGGAATTCTTGGTACTTGTTTCCTTTTTAACAAATTTCCAGAATTTTTTATTATCACCATTTAAGTTAGTCTCACACACCTTTAAGGCTCGAATAGAATCTTCTTCCTGTTTACACCATCTTTATGGCTGCTTTATACTGAACCCTACTTTCATATTCATGTAAACGTCTTCAGAGGGCAATAACATCGTTCCATTCAGGAATGATGTTATTTTTGTACGACAATTGTAAGATTTAATTAGGGGGCCTCCTACTTCTCTTAATATGGATAGTTTAAATGTACGAGTTAGTTTAAAATGTGAGATAATTTAATATAAATGAGTTTAAAATGAAACTCATTTGAACAGGAATTACTACGGGCAAGTTGCAATATTTCTAAATTATTAAAGAGGCGTGCTGTCCTGTCTTTACATTGTATTCTCCGTTGCATATTAACATCAGACCAGTTGAAAAGCCTATTCTTACCAAGTGATTTATTATTATGTCGTGTATTATATATTGTCGTAAAATGAATTACTTGTTCTGACGGTCTATGATTAGAGAGAAGGAAATCATGCAGAATATGAATATTGACAACCTGATCCTTCAAATTATGACTAGTGAGACAATAATCAATCCATCTAGCGATATCATTCATATCACCAACGAACATAAAATTATTGCTAGTTATACGAAGTTATACCTAATAATTCTACATCATTTATACTTAATTTAGTAGACTCACCTAAGCATGTTACTCAATTCTAAAAAAAAACATTCTGAGTTCATATCGGCATTAAAGTCTCCCATTAATATACCACGAATATTTTGGCTTATCTGATAATGACTGTTATATATATATATATCGTAAAGAACGACGCTTGTATAGGAGAACATTCCGCGCAAGATGAGAAGAGAGAACGAACAAATGAAAAAATGAGGTAACCACCCGGGAATCGAACCCGGGATCTTCCGATTGCCGGTCAGATATGATAACCATTACACCACGGGCCTCACTCGAACAAATGCCGTAATTCCTCTACATACGCGCAGAAACCAATGCCCCAAGGGGCCACAAAGTCCATTTGCATGAAAAACAAGGGCAACATACAGATATGCTGTAATTTCACTGCAAAGGGACTTTGTGGCCACCCTGTATGTATTATTTTTTATATTAGAACTCTAGTACATACAGTATACTGTATATTTTGTAAATTTTTTTCTTATTAAGAAACCAACTCCACCAAAGAGCTTACCATATAAAAGGGCGTTTAATAAATTTACTACTGAGGATGCATGATATATAGTCATCATAAATCTTGAAAGGAAAATTTAACCCCTGCTGAGGGAACCACAATTAACTGCCATGCTTGTTTGAAAAGTTATCATTATTATTATTTTTATTATTATTATCATTATTATAATAATAATAATAATAATAATAATAATAATAATAATAATAATTATTATTATTATTATTATTATTATTATTATAAATAATACAAATTAGATGCACTGTTATTCATACGCCTATTATTACGGTTGCTACTCTGAATGCTCCTAACTCTCCTGTTAAAATGACTATATTCCTTTACAGTACTTTTGACGTCTTCTAAAGGCCAATAACTCATAAAGTTTAAACTGCGCTTTGACGTCTTTGATTATTATCTTAAATGAATACAATACGGAGATTTAGTACTCAGTTCAGTAACTATTAAGTCACTGTAATGACCTCATACTTCTTCAGACGTGTGTAGGCTATCACATTCCACATTTGAGAGTTGGAGGTGCGAGTAAAAAAGGTATAATGCTTTTCAGGGGTGCCTTTTAGTTTCAAATAAAGTTGTGCCCCAAGGTGTATTACATTCCTCGTATCAAATTATTTTAAGTTTTTTTCATAAATCTGCTTTTTAAGTACCACTAACATCGAACACTAATCAAACGTTGGTTCACATTTACCAAGCTCTCGATCTCTCTACCTATTTCTATCTATCTATTTGTCTATTTGTCCTTGAACAAAGATAGCGTGTGTCCATAATTTTGTACTTTCTTTCAGATACGTTTATTTTGTTCTCGTTTATCTGGTTTTGACTTTTTTTTTTTAAATTTACACATTGCTTGGAAACTATCTACTTTTCACATAATTTTTAATGTATATATATATATATATATATATATATATATGAAAATTATTTCACGAAAGTAACACATGAAAAATATTTATGATGAATAAAACCACGAAGGAAAGGAAACACAAAATGGTGCTCAAGCGCTTTCGTCTAATGACATCCTGAGGATGTCATTAGACGAAAGCGCTTGAGCACCATTTTGTGTTTCCTTTCCTTCGTGGTTTTATTCATCATAAATATATATATATATATATATATATATATATATATATATATATATATATGATGCAAACCCATCATTCATTCATTTCACGTGTTTAATTGTGAAATTCATCCCATATATATATATATATATATATATATATGTATATGGGAATGAACTCAGAATGGTTCCCTGAGGTTTCTTTATGATACACACAGACCGTGCATGGAACAAGGAACTCTTCTAGGAAAATTAAATCCACTATAGTCCGAATAAGTAATGAATGGTAAATGACAAAGAAAAACTATAGTATTTGTCATTTACCATTACTTATTCGGACTATAGTGGATTTAATTTTCCTAGAAAAGTTCCTTGTTCCATGCACAGTCTGTGTGTATCATATATATATATATATATATATATATATATATATATATATATATATATGTTTGTGTATGTATGTATGTAGAATTATTCATTTTGCATCAGTTCTGTTCCACGTATATTCCATTACAATATTATTTAATAGCGTATAAAGCAATTTCAATTTCTATATTATCCTTCCTTAAAGCAGATCTTTTTTTTTTATCCTTTATATTTACCAAATAATTTCTCATACAACCATAATGAAATGAACGAATTAAAATAAGTGTTAGTGGATAAGAACTTTAATACAAATCGTGGTGATAAAAAAATAAATTATAATTTTGTATGAAGACTACAATTTGTAGGTGGTCTCCAAGTGGTGGATTTGGAGTATTTGGTGTTTAGTTCCTCGCTTTGTAAGCTTCTTCCTCTTTTTGTTTTTTTGCAAAGGCGATTTGCTTCAGGACGAAATCGGGGATTGGGTGAGGGAAAATGGGGGGAAGTGGGAGGTAGGGGGATTCGGGTTGGTATCCGTTCTCGTTGGCTACGAACTTGAGGGTGAAAAGTTTGCCGTCAGGGAGAGGGTATCTGAGGGGAGGAAGCGTCGTTAGTCAAAGTACCATCAATAAGAAGAACGAGTAAACAATGGCTTTAAAGTTTAGTTTATATTACGACAAAACTTGGTTTGTATCGCGGAAGGACCTGAAGTTTAATGTGGATTTCGGCCCATTCAATACCACGACTTATGAAGGAAAACACAAAGTAGACACTTTAGCCACCAAATCTTTGACTTGATCCCACAAACCTACTTCTTCTTTTTGCCCTTTTGAGTACAGGAAGAAGAAGAAGAAGAAGGCAGGGAATAAGAACAGAAAGGAAGGCAACTTACTCAATCGTTCCTGCGGAATTTACATTTTCGCCTCCTTGAGACACTTTGATTCCGTTATCGGTCTCGAAATCGAAGGAATAAGCTCCTCTTTCGTCGGGATGGACTCTGTCGTCTCTGAGGATCTTTGCTTCTTTGGGGTTGTCGTAACCGGGAGCGGCCACGGCAAGAGCCAAAACACAGGCGAAAATGACCTTCGGAAAAGGGATAACAATAGTGGCCATTTATGAAAGACTTTTACTCTTCTGAACTGAATTTCACTTTCTTTATAAACAGTTCCACGTCTTACGAATGCAAGGAACAGCGACACATCAAAAAATATATCTTAAATTTTTATTTTCCAAAATTTCCATATGAAAAACTCTTATTCTAATTAATTTAATTTAAAAAATGTAAATTGTGATAGAAATTCAATTTTAAATTACATGAAATTTAATCACATGAAATAGAGCATCTTAAAGTCTTTGAAAGTCCAATTTTGTTTTCAAAGTTTTAAAATATAATGCTCCTGTACTGTTCAAAGCATTTACAATTATATATATATATAATATATATATATATTATATATATATATATATATATATATATATATATTATATTATATATATATATATGAATAGAAACGACATAAGTGTTAAGGAACGTTTCTGCACACGAGGAGGAGAGATAACGAATAAATGAAAAATGAGGCGAACCGCCTCATTTTTCATTTATTCGTTATCTCTCCTCCTCGTGTGCAGAAACGTTCCTTAACACTTATGTCGTTTCTATTTATTTATATACTGCGCGGTCATTGCAGTTATATGCATATATACACGGTGAACCAAAAGTAGGTGGACAGTAGGTTGAATACGGTTTGTGTTATATTATATTATAACTATGGTGTTCATTATAACTATGGTGTTTGTGTTTTATTATATTAAATATTATAACTAAATTTATTTAAATTTTATTTTGTATTATAGTATACAAAAAAATTAAATATGTATTCTCAAAATAAACGTTATCATTTACTGTCCACCTACATTTGGTTCACCCTATATATATATATATATATATATATATATATATACACAGCGTGTCCCAAAGAAATGTATACCCACTTTGTTCGATAATACCAGCTATGAGGATAATAAATATATTACTGTTTATATGTTTTTTAATAAAAAAATTTCTCCTGAATCTAAATATGTAATTATTTTTATTAAAAATTGAAGAACAAAAAAGTTACAGATGTTTAAATTAGAATTATTATTTTCGAGACTTCATGTGCGATATTTTCTAATATTTTTTTTTATGGCCTGGCCTGCCTTTTAACCGACTGTTTTGAGATACTTATGTTTAGTGCCTAGCTTAGCCTAGCCATTTCGTTGAGTTCTAATTAGGCAAGACTACAGTTTTGCTCTAACCTTATCTAACATCTTATAACTCTGCGACGTTTGTTCTTTTCTAACGACAATTTGAACATCTTAGATAAAGTGTCATTTAACCATGGAATTTGTAAATTTTTTGAATTAACTAATAATTACAACATTTATGCTTCAATATCAACACTAAACATAAGTATCTCAAAACAGTCGGTTAAAATATTAGAAAATATCGCACATGAAGTCTCGAAAATAATAATTATAATTTAAACACCTGTAACGTTTTTGTTTTTCAATTTTTAATAAACATAATTACATATTTAGATTCAGGAGAAAATTCTTTATTAAAAAACATATAAAAAGTAATATATTTATTATCCTCATAGCTGGTATTATCGAACAAAGTGGGTATACATTTCTTTGGGACACGCTGTATATATTATATGAAATATGTCTGTGTGTGTGTGTGTGTGCGTGTGTGTGCGTGTGTGTGTTACACACAGACCGTGCGTGGAACAAGGAACTCTTCTGGGATAATTAAATCCACTATAGTCCGAATAAGTAATAATAATTGACAAATATTATAGTTTTTCTTTTTCATAATGGAAGCCCATAACATAAAAATTTCTCAGAGTACCATTCTGAGCTGTAACACACACACCACACACACACACACACACACACACACACACACACATATATATATATATATATATATATATATATATATACATATATACATACACACACACAAGAGCCAAAACTGGTGTGATTAGTTTGTGTATGTTCCATTTCAAAAACTGAAATCGTCCTTTATAAAGCTTATAAAAAAATACAGTGAATTGTACAACAAAACTGTAAACGCCTACAGTAAATCGTACTCAGTAAATGTTATATGAGTAACACATGAGCTCTACTTACATTTCCTGAAACTGCAAACAAAAATTACGAGTTAAACATTATAAAATGACTGTGTAGGAAAAGGAATTATTTTTGCTTACGACTTTCATTTTGGTGAGATGAGAGATGAGCACGAATTTGTCTTTTTAGGTGGAATGTTTAACGTTGTACTGAGGACTTGAATTTTGAGATTCCTTTTATACTATAAACATCGACACTTGGGAGGTTTGGGGGGATATAATATCCCCCTTCTAGGTCACTGGATAAGGGCTGTGAGTCTTTTTTTTTCCTTCTTCTTGTTACAGATAGTGTTTGAAGAGCAACAAGTATCAGGGTCAGATAAAAAATGGTTAATTTATTATTTTCTAGATGATACAAATATTAAAGAACAGACTCTATATATATATATATATATATATATATACATATATATAATTCTTGAAAAAGCTTCAGTTTGGAAACTAAATAGTAATATATATATATATATATATATATATATATATATATATATAATACCTTATGAACCTTATGTTGTTTCGTGCGTTGGTCTCTCTTCACACGGAGGTCAAGCTGGTGGCCCCGCCTCTAGGTCTGGCCTGGTGGGGGAGCGAGTTGCTTTCTTGCGCTCTCCACCGTACATAGCCAGGCACGCCCGGCTCATCTGGTACTGTCCTGAGCCAGGCATCCAGTCTTTTCTTGAAGACATCAACTTTGACCCCCGTTACGTTTCTGAGGTCCTTAGGAAGCTGGTTGAAAAGTCTTGGCCCCCCTGACAACCAAGCTATTTTCCTTCAGGGTTGAGGAGGTCCCTTGTCGGGCCTTTAATTTGGGAACACTACACATTCTGCCTTTCCTATTTTCCAGTGTTGTTTGAATGGTAATTGGGTTTGTTTGGTTTGGTACCAGTTTTTCGATCATTTTCCATATGTAGATTATGATGTACCTCTCTCTTCTTCTTTCCAGTGATATATATATATATTATATATATATATATAAAATCTTAAATATAATTTAAAGAGAAGTAAGATGAATACTTTCATATTTTATGAAAAACACCATCTCACCCGTACGCCCATTTCAGGGTATGGGCAGCTCGCAGCAGCATTGACAAGTAAATTGAGGGTCAAAGTTCTGACGAGGCTTTCGTACGTAGTTCCTCGACACTAAAAGGAACCATGCCCTTTGTGACCATAATTAAAAGAATATCCAAATTCGTACCCATTGTTTATGCTATTTTTGTCAGTTTGTATTGCAGACATTCCCGGTTATTATCAGTCTCTGTGCATGATTCTTCAGGAGCAAGATGCGCTACTAGCTTGTATTTCCTCCCAAAGGTGATACAAATATACCCGGTTTTTAATCACATATACATTCATTCATATCACCTCAGGCTCTCTTTCTCTCTCTCTCTCTCTTTCTCTCTCTCTCTCTCTCTCTCTCTCTCTCTCTCTCTCTCTAGGAAATTAATGTCTTCTTTTGCTGTTTCAGGTTTATAACTGATGAACAATATGGCTGATTAAACCCTACAAGAGAAAGTGCAATTAGCTTTATTACATGTAGGTGAGCTTGTCCAACATACGGGCCGCGGGCCAGAGTCAGGCTCGCCAAAGATTTGTATCAGGCCCGGCTGGCAGATACTGAAAATTCATTATCTAATGTCATATTTTATTTCAATAAAATTTAATTTTAAAATCAAATTTTATCTAAAATTTGCACATTGGGTCTCGGTGTGGGTTATTAATTGAAATATGGCTCTTCATGAAAAAAGGTTGGACACCCCTGATGTAGCTGGTAGAAATCAATGAGAAGCATGTGATGAATTCCACTTGCTTTATCCTGACATGCTGAGCCAAGTCATGCAATGGTTGGAAGGGTAATGAAGTGATTAAATGATACCGAGTAGTGTTTTGGTCAGACCTCGTGGACGTCCTCGTTCCTCTAGTGGTGAAGATAGTTCGGTAGCTATTGTTGCTAAATATCAAAGTAATCCCCAGCGATCTTACGAAACATCGCACACGAAGCAGGAATTAGTCGCATGTCTGTGTATAGAATCTCGAAACGACGTAGGTTTCACCCCATGCAAGTTAGTATGGTTCAGGAACTGCATGGGAATGACACCGGTCGCAGGGTGGAATTCCGTGAGTGCGTATTACAACGGGTGAAAAAACAACCCACGCTGCCCTGCTCCGTATTTTATTCATGAGCATGTTTTCACCTAAACTGCACCATCATTAGATATAATTTTCGATATTGGGGCGATGATAATCCACACTGGACTGAAGATACACGTACTCAGGTCGATCCACGGATTATAGTGTGGGCTGCGATTCATGGCGACGTACTTTTGGGATCATACTTTTCTGAAGGAAATGTAAAGGGTGACACGTACTTAGCAATGCTAGAAGAGGTCTTACAAATTCATTTGGATGGAATGCCTCTGCAAGCCCGAATGAACTTTTAGTTTCAGCAAGATGGGGCTCTACCCTCATTACGCACAAACTATTCGAGCATGGTTGATGATAATTTGTATGGGAGGCAGATTGGACGCCGCGGTCCAGTGGAATGGCCTCCCAAGAGTCCAGCAGATTTGTCCTTGCTGGACTTCTTCATTTGAGGCCATTTAAAGTTGGTTATTTACCAGACAAGACAATAAACTATTCAACAGTTAAAAGACAAACACACAACAAGACTGTAACAACATCAGTAAGGATGTCCTACGTAACTTTCAGTGTAGCTTATGTATTGTCTTTATATGATAACGGACTTTTGTCACACCATATATATATAAAAACCTTGGTTAACCTCGGTTTTGCTTCCGCCGAATTGTTTCGTTCTGACGAAGGTCAAACTTGTCACTCCACCTTAGACCTACAGTTTAACGTGGAATCCGAACCACGCCCCACCAGCAGCCCAGCGTCTTAACTACTAGGCTACCTAGGGTACCCACTTATTTACCAACCAATTGTTCTTTTATTGTGTGGAAAGATGAACAGTTGGGTTTTGTTGCGCGTCGCCTACTGTCACCGTGTCTCGATTCCGGGGCCGATGGATTCGTAGTCAGCGACGCTCACCATACATCACTGAGGCGCATATATATATATATATATATATATATATATATATATATATATATATATATATATATGGGATGAATTTCATTAAAAACTGCTTAGTAAAATTCCCTATTAAAACAAAGAAGAAAGTCAATGTACAGTTCTTTATTTATGTAATTTCCGAATAATTATGTAGAATTTCCACATTCGTCAATTAAACGCGAATCGTCAAAATATCCGGGAACTGAAGTTAACTGATTTAGAGAAAATTAACATTAAAATGACTTCCTCGAACCTGTAAATAATAAATCAATTTACTTTAGAGGTGTTATAAATAGGAATTGTTTTCACACGTCAATAATTTGGTAAAAGACTTCTCCCAATTGCAAATTTTTTTTTTTTTATCTAAATTCGATTGTATTTACGAGAAAAATGAGTGAAATGTGATTCTTTCAACGTATCTTCACTTACGGGAGATTATGTGAGAATTTATACAAAAAGAATAAAATTAAGTAAGATGCGTTCGCATTTATTCATGTTTTTAGTATTTATGCGAACAAATAATAAGATTCAATCCTATACAGTTTGTTTACATTTGTTTGAGGTGATTGTGATCAGTTAGCAGCGAATTGATTATATGACATTCTTTCTTATCGTCAAAGTTTGGTTATTTCAGTCCATTTAAAGGCTGTGTAACTCAATATTCCTATTTTTTCCTTCATTGTAACCTCAATTACGCGTAGTCTGATGCATAAGTCAGGGATCAACTTTTAACCTAATTTTTAATTTAACTTTGACCCTTTGCCGTATAGCGTCCACTCTACGGAGCTAACGAAAAACTCTAAACAATTTTACCCAATCTTTGGGGGATATTTATATGAAACAAAGAGTTAAATTTAGCTAACGTTAAATTTAACTTTGAGTTCAACTTCACCTTTAAGAGGTTAAGTGGAGATTTCATTTTACTTTGTCGGTTTCGCATCGAAGTCTCTAACCCTTTCTCAGGTGGAGATATTACACACCACTTCCTTATCGAAAGGAACTAGACAGAATTTTCCTCTAAAAATTTGCAAAGTAAATCATGGAAAGAAAAGAGCTGTGAATAATTTTTATTTCATGATAAAAGTCAGTAAATAATAACAAACTTACCGAATCAATAACGGCAAAGGGGAAAGAAATACGATTTCAAATATACTGATTAAATTAATTCGTTATCATTTATTGACTGTTATAATCAAATAGAAATTTATGGGAAACAACAAAGGTGTCTATTTACTCTTGTCGACTCTCTGTACTGTAATTAGAAATAAATATAATTTTAGTCTGACTGAATTATGGTTATAATTATATCATAATAATAATAATAATAATAATTGTAATTTATTTGATTACAATTTATAACTTTATGAACATGTTTTTAATTAATAATTTAAGATTATCTGAATCGTATTCGCGGGCTTTTTTGAGTAGCAAATTTCATACAAATATTTGTTTCCAAGTTTTATTATGAACGGATCACCGGTGGAATAGGAAAAAAAAAAAAAAAAAAAAAAAAAATATATATATATAATATATATATATATATATATGATATATATATATATATATGTGTGTGTGTGTGCTGAAAATCTTGTAACGTCCTTGACTCAAAGGACTTGTGTAAGCTCTAATTCATAAATCAGTACTAGGACATCAAAACAATACATAAATGGGAAAATATATTGAAAAAAGAACAGGAATGAATTCATATTTGAGATAAGTACTTTCCACATTTATAGGAAATGGCGTCAAAAAAGGAATAACCTTTTATATATCATAAATACGAGCTAAAAATTCTTGAGATTTCTTAGTTTCCCTTTAAAGAAAATTTTGAATGTCAGCACGGTATTTCTCAGAATTGTTTTGAATTCACTCACACCAAAAACGAGTCTCTAATGTTAATATCTTTTACTTTCAATCATTCCATGAATTTATTCCTCACCTCGAACGAGAAGAAATAGTCTGACCGCGCTTTATAGATAATATCGTATTTATTTTCAGTATTTATTTTATTAAAATTATTATTATTTTTTTTCGGATGAATTGAACCTTGATATTCGACATTATACGAAAGTCAGATTTGGGATAGGACTATAGTAAATAGTATAGGTAGCAAAAAGACTATTGATAACGTACTTTTATAACAATTAACGTACTTTTATAACACTTAACGATAATTTACTTTTTTAACGATAATAAAACAATTGGAAATACTTTTTTTTCTTGTTTTTGTCACTGTTCCATCTTTTCATATTTCTCACTTATCTTTAATACAATTTCCACTTTTAAGTTGCCTTCGTATATGGACTATAATTGCTTACTTTTGTTTCGTAAAAATGAAAGCGTTTCAGAATATATTCATTCAGAATGACTTAGGAAAAAAATGTCTGTATTTTAAAGACTTGTCTTTATTCATAATATTTTTCTTTATTTTTCTTTCATATTTGTTCGATTTAGCCCTTAAATCAATTAATTTAAAGTAATAACTGGAAAATTGGGTGTATACAGTAAATATTTCGATAATTCAACTGTAAAAAAATTGATTTGTAAAACTGTATAAATTCATTTTAAATAAAATATAAAGTCTCCACACCCGTAAATCACCCGTAAATTCTGAGTCATAAAAGTTATAAATTAGTTATAAACTAGCAAAAGGTCGGCACTACGCGCCGATTTTGCTAGATCTGCGGTGCTTCGGCTGAATTGTGGGCCTACGGCGTATTTTATTTTGAACATCAGTAGCCCTTTATCTGGATATCATTCCTATTCCTCTCACCTTGGGCCTCAGTAATTGGGGTGCCTGCGGCCTTCCAGTTACTGGCAAACCAATTATTCATTCAATAAAACTACAGAAAAGAACGCAGCCATGAAAATCTAAAGCTTCACGCATCAATAATATTGTTATAGTGTTCCATTAGTTGTGATAAGCATGATCTTCCTGACCGGAATCGATGTTGGTTATCATTTTTTTTTTGAGTTTCCCATTAACCCCACCCCCTCCCCCATTACCCCCCCCTCTCCCCCCAATACCCCCTCCCCCACCCTCTCCCCCATTTACCCCCACCCTTCCCCATTACCCCCAAGGGGGGAAGGGGGATGCATCTTGCAAATTCAATTTTTTTTGGTTAAATATATATATCGCATCTATTTTTCTGAGTTTCCCCATTAACCCCACCCCCTCCCCCATTACCCAACCCCTCCCATTTTGTGCCAAAATTATGATTAAAAATGAAGAAATGGGAAGAACTGTACCCCTAAAAGGGGGGGCAGGATTTATGTCCGGGAATTTTTTTTAGCATGGGCACTGCACAATAAAAAGACGCATCGAATGGTGAAAACCGCATTGTTCTACACCAATTGTAGCGACCTGTAGGTGTGCGCAAAAACACTGTTACATATATATATATATATATAATATATATATATATATATATATATTATATATATGATGAATAAAACCACGAAGGAAAGGAAACACAAAATGGTGCTCAAGCGCTTTCGTCTAATGACATCCTCAGGAACACTGAAGTACATAAAAGGGTGACAGCCTATATATAGGTTACAGAAAGAAAAAAAAAAAAGAAAATAATAATATATATATATATATATATATATATATATATATTATATATATATATGCAATAAACGGAAAAGTAAAAATAAAAATTAACAATTAAAGGATTAACAGAGAGGCATACAGATTTGTAAGGAAAAAATATCGATTTTTAGCACAAGATCAAATGAATTATAAAAATACAAATTTATACTGGAAATCTGCCCGGGTTTTAACACTGCCTTTTTTTGGTTAAGTTCGATGTATATAAAAATAAAATGTAAATTAAAAGTTAATAAAGTAGCATACAAGTTTATTTTTATATACATCGAAACTTAACCAAAAAAAAGGCAGAGTGTTAAAACCCGGGCAGATTCCAGTATAAATTTGTATTTTTATAATTCATTTGATCTTGTACTAAAAATCGATATTTTTTCCTTACAAATCTGTATGCCTCTGTTAATCCTTTAATTTTTAATTTTATTTTTACTTTTCCGTTTATTGTATATATATATATATATATATATATATATATATATATATATATATATAAATATATATATCCCCGCAAGGGGGTTCTAAGCTAGTGCTCTTGAGTGCTCTTTGTGCTCGTTTGTACGTGCTTGTTCCTGGAGGTTTCACGTGCGCCCTCCCGGCCCTAGCACCCAAGGATGATGGGGCTCGACCCTGCAGTCCTTGTCATCCTTGGTCTTTTTCCATTTCGACTGTCCCCTCTACCCTTTCTTTTTCCTCTGTCTTTCCTCTCACTTTTTCTTTGTTTTTCCGGCCGAGATATGCCCTTTTAAATAGAGGCGAATCGGTTCTTCCCGAACTTTAAAAAAAAATATATATATATATATATATATATATATATATATATATTATTTTTTTCTTTTTTTTTTTCTTTCTGTAACCTATATATAGGCTGTCACCCTTTTATGTCCTTCAGTGTTCCTGAGGATGTCATTAGACGAAAGCGCTTGAGCACCATTTTGTGTTTCCTTTCCTTCGTGGTTTTATTCATCATAAATATTTTTCACGTGTTATATATTATATATATATATATATATATAAGGCTTCATTTCTGAAATAGTATATTAGATTTCTATGGTAAAACTGATGCAAAAGTTGGCATATTGAAAAAAGACGTTTCCTTTCATGATAAACTGATTGGCATAAAAATTTCCATATTGTTTCTCTCCTCTCTCTCTCTCTCTCTCTCTCTCTCTCTCTCTCTCTATATATATATATATATATATATATATATTATATATATTATATATAATAATATATATAATGTTGTAATGTTTCAGACCAACAAAGACCCTAGGATCCACTCATGGCTGGTCTACCTAACTGTGTTCGTAATTGTGTATTGTGCATGTCCTCCGTGGTGGCGGAGGGGACCTACAATTTTACGTGGGTTCCGAACCACAAAGAACATAAGAAATTTTTATAGTGGGCACACTAGGGGCCACGTCGGCCCATCGAGGCGGCTCCACTATGTAAAAACTGCCTGTACATTGGCAACAACCAATTTTTACAAAACTAAATAATTATCAATTTAAAACTAATTAATTATCAATTTAAAACTAAAGATAGAATCTCTGCATCCAGAGGATCAAGTCATAATAGACTGCTATCCAGAAATATGTTACACTCTATATCTATTTGTAACCGACATGTAAATATATCAGATCCAAAGAATCCAGTCAATTTCATTACGGTATCCATCAATACCAGTACCTTGCCAACCAAAAATAAGTTACGGTCCATATCAATTGCGGACCAAGTCACAATTTGCAACCATATATATTACAATATATATACTTAGGAGGAAAAGTGTAGGTGTGGCTGTAAAGACTACAGTAATGTAGAAATGTGTGTGCACCCATTTTGGGTCTCCCATTTAAAGGTGTTTGTGGGGCAAGTGAAGATCATGAGTTTTTCAATACCTCACAGTACTATGGGGGCACCGCTCGGCAGAGGAATCTCTTTAAATGGGGTGTGTAAGGACAGAGAGTATCCCCTAACCCAAGATGCTGCCTCCCTATATCCCACAACACTTGTAAAACTATGTTTTCTTAAATTTGTTCTACATCTTGGCTTAAATAATTTCATACTATGACCTCTAGTCTGGTTATTGTGATCTTTAATGAAAAGAGAATAAAAATCTATCTTATCCACCCTTAATTTTACTACCTTAAACTATACCCAATCTATCAACGTATGCGTCTAATCGATTTTTAAACATGTTTATAGACGTGCTACTAATTACTTCTACCGGCAAAACTATTCCAGCTATTTACGGCATGCGGGAGGTGCCCCCTTGGGGCATTGATTTCTGCGCGTATGTAGGAGAATTACGGCATTTAATCGAGTGAGGCCCATGGTGTAATGGTTATCATATCTGACCGGCAATCGGAAGATCCCGGGTTCGATTCCAGGGTGGTTACCTCATTTTTTCATTTGTTTCGTTCTCTCTCCTCATCTTGCGCGGAATATTCTCCTATACAAGCGTCGTTCTTTACGTTAATTATACTGCGTGTTTGCAGTTGAAATATATATATATATATATATTATATATATATATATATATATATATATATAATTTATAAGAACAATTCATGGAGCCCCTGTATACTATGTAAATATTATACCTGGTATTAACTTCTTATTTTTTGCTATTATTTCCGAGTCGAAATTCTTAAAAGATGCCAATAATATCGATGATGTTAGAAGTATTTCCTTCAGTGTTGAATTAAGTTTTCAGTTTGTTTTCGAATCGTAGTCATTATTAGAGCTTTTCCGGTGTAAAATGATGAGCATCGTGATGAACATCACCATCACTGTCGAGCTTATGGTATTATATTATGTCGTTCTCCGCGTCTCTTAGCTGAAGACAATTAACATACCGGGTTCTCTAATTTGATGTTAATAAAATCGTACTAATTTAGTTCTGTTCATCCTGGATTTTGTGCGTGTTATCTGTTCATTGTTTGTTCTCTAGAAAAATGAGTAAAATAAAACAAACCTTTTAATGAATAAGAACTTTAATACAAATCGTGGTGATAAATAAATAAATTATCATTCTGTAAAAAGACAAAAATTTGTAGGTGGTCTCCAAGTGGTGGATTTGGAGTATTTGCAGTTTAGTTCTTGCTTTCTCCTGTCTTTCTTTTTCTGCAAAGGCGATTTACTCCAGGACGAAATCGAGGATTGGGTGAGTGAAGGCGGGGGCAACGGGTTGGAAGCGGGATTCGGGTTGGGATCCGTTCTCGTCGTCTACGAAGTTGAGGGTTAAAACGTCGCCGTTAGGGAGAGTGAAACTGAGGGGAGGAAGCGTCATTAGTCAAAGTACTATCAATAAGAAGACCGAGTAAACAGTGGCTCTAAAATAAATATAAGTTTTCTGCAACAAAAACTTCGCTTGTATCGAGGGACGAACCAAGTTTAATATGGAATTTGGGCTATTCGATACAACGATCTACGAACTAAGACACAAACACTTTTGTCGCTCACATACGAAATCTGATCTTTCACTTGACCCAACTGACCCCTTCATTTCGGCAGAGAAAAATAAGAAGAAAAAAGAGTTATAAGAAGAGAAAGGAAAGTGACTTACTCAATCTTTCCTACGGAGTTTACGGCTTGAGCTTCACCTTCGGGTTGGCCTCCCTCAGACACTCTGATCCGTTTTCGGTCTTTAAATCGAAGGAATAAGCTCCTCTTTCGTCGGGATGGACTCTGTCGTCTCTGAGGATCATTATTTCTTTGGGGTCGTCGGGACGGGGAGCGGCCACGGCAAGAGCCAAAACACAGGCGAGAATGACCTTCGGAAAAGGGATAACGATGGTGGCCATTTATGAAAGACTTTACTCTTCTGAACTGAATTTCACTTTCTTTATAAACAGTTCCACGTCTTACGAATGCAAGGAACAGCGACACATAAAAAATATATCTTAAATTTTTATTTTCCAAAATTTCCATATGAAAAACTCTTATTCTAATTAATTTCATGTAAAATGTGATAGAAATTCTTCACTTTAATGACATGAAATAGAGCAACTCAAAGTCCGCTTTTGTTATAATTAATATCGGTTACTTGAATTGTTCAAAGCATTTACAGTTATATATAATATATATAATTTAGTGGTGGACCGGATGTCAGTTTTTCAACATCTGCGGATGCGGATTTTAATTTCAATATCCGCGGATGCGGATGCGGATATTTAGTTCATTTATGAATACAATATAGAATTATGAATATATGACATAATTTTTCAAATTTCGTGATATTACTATTATGGCAGGCAATGCATAAGAATTAAAATTAATATTAATGTTTTCATTATGATAAAAATAATAACTTTCTCAAGAGTTTCAGTCACAGAAATTTCAATGAAACAAGTTTCATTTAATTTTCTGTTACCAGGTATTTATATTTTGAGGTTTATATATTTGTTTGTTCATTAATAATTATAATTAATACTTTACATGAAATGTGCATGACTGGGCCTGGTAAGCTACTTTATAAGCTAATTTAATTGTAAATTGCATAATTTATTAGAGGTAAGATCCGCATAACATCCGCAGTCAGAAGTGCGGATGCGGATGCGGATGTTAACATTGATGCGGATGCGGATATACGGTCCATCACTAAATATATATATATATATATATATATATTTTTTTTTTTAAAGTTCGAGAAGAAACCGGTTCGCCTCTATTTAAAAGGGCATATCTCGGCAGAAAAACAAAGAAAAAGTGAGAGGAAAGACAGGAAAAAGAAAGGGTGGAGGGGACAGTCGAAGTGAAAAAAGACCAAGGATGACAAGGACTGCAGGGTCGAGCCCCATCATCCTTGGGTGCTAGGGCCGGGAGGGCGCACGTGAAACCTCCAGGAACAAGCACGTACAAACGAGCACAAAGAGCACTCAAGAGCACGAGCTTAGAACCCCCTTGCGGGGATATATATATATATATATATATATATATATATATATACACACACACATACACACAGTGTATATATAATATATATATATATTATATATACTAGTCAAAACTGATGTCAGTCTGTGTATATTGCCCTTCAAAAACTGAAATCGCCTTTGAATCTTATAAAAAATGAATACAGTGAACTGTATAACAAAACTGTAAACTCCTACAGTAAATCGTACTCAGTAAATGTTATATGAGTAAAACATGAGCTCTACTTACATTTCCTGAAACTGCAAACAAAAATTACGAGTTCGACATTATAAAATGAATGTGTAGGAAAAGGAATTATTTTTGCTTACGACTTTCATTTTGGTGAGATGAGAGATGAGCACGAATCTGTCTTTTTAGGTGGAATGTTGAACGTTGCACTGAAGACTTGAATTTTGAGGTTCCTTTTATACTATAAACGTCGACACTTGGGAGGTTCGGAGGGATTTGACATCCCCCTTCTAGGTCACTGTTTATGGAGGGTAAGTTATGATTATTATTATTTATTTATTTTTGGGAGAGCTAAACGGGTATCGGGGTAAAATTTGTAAAAAATATGTTTTTATATTTTCATGTAAATTAAAACATTAATGTTTCTTTCCTTTATACCATTAATTAGGAACATATGTCTGTCTCGTTTGTGGTTTACTTACGATATAATTGTATTCAAATGAGATGCCCAATTCACTCTCATTTTAGATAGAAGTTTGTGTCAAGTGCAGGAATATGGGAAGGGAAGTGGAGATAATATGTACAGTATATGTATAATATATATATATATATATATACTGTATATATATATATATATATATATAATATATATATATTATATATATATATATATATATTATATAATATCAGGGCAGGCAGGTCGGACCCGGACCCAGACCCGGGTTTAACCCGAAAGTGAGATAAGACCCGGACCCGGACCCGGACTCGGACCTGAAAGTGAATTTTAAAATTGACCCGGACCCGGACCCGGACCTGAAAGTGAATTTTAAAATTGACCCAGACCCAGACCCGACCCGAAAGTGAAGGATCCGCACAGCCAAGTTTTTAGTTTACAAAATTTATGTGTGCGCCTTTAGATTTGGCAACAATGTATTGAATTATCACTCCACCCTCCAAATGACTCACTGGAAGTGGAGAGTTAACGGTGACGGAAGAATAGCGTAATCCTAATATATTTTATTGTTTGTTTGCGAGTTATATACTGTGTACATTGGTTGGTCTCCAGTGCTTCGTTTGCTATTTATTTGAATTTGCAATGCCTTTACAAGGTCTGTTTTCTGTGGGGAGTAGTAGCAAAAAAACCAGCCTTACAAATGAATATTTTAAATATAATAATATTGATAAAACATCTACATGCCAAACTGAAAAGTATGGAAAAGTGTATAGTGTCAATCATGTGACAAATCTAAAGCGACACCTAAAATCGTGTCACCCAGACATATATCGTAAAGTTGAGGATCATGATAAAAGCCTACCTAGCACTAGCAGTACTTCGAAAACTCAAATACAAACCAAGGGAATGAATGTAGGCCAAACTAGTGTTAAATTTTTTTTTAAACAAATTAAAGTTGGAGTTCACCCGCAACTTCACAAGAAAACTTTGAAAATGTCCTTATTTCGTGGGTGACAATAGACGGACGGCCTTTTAGCATTGTAGAAGATATTGGATTTAAAATTATGGTTGAACCATTTCTATTTGCAATGAATATAAACAGGAACAGAAAAAATCTTGCTACTTTGACTCTCGATAGAGCAATAGCTGACAAAAATAAGTTAAAAATACTTCTTAAAAAAAAAATGTTTCATTTAAAAGTAGATTGTTGCAGCCGCTTAGATAGAGGATTTTTAGTTATTCAAGCCCAATATGACTGAAAACAAAATTGAAGTGAAAACATTGGCTGTGAAGGAACTTCACTGCTCGCATACAGGTAAAAATTATTTACATTTCACACAAAAGATTATTTTGCATTTCACACAAATATATATATATATATATATCGTACAATATTACAGTATATGTAAAAGAATGTTACTTTAAATCTAAATCAGTAATAGATAAATTAATTTCATAGATGTTTTGAAACAAACCATTCAGTCTGTGTTAACAGAGTATGACTTGGGATCTGCACAAGTTGTATCCATTGCAACAGACAACGAGTCTGATATGATCAAGTGCTGTCGCCTTTCCATTTGAATTCACTCAAAAAAATGTAGAATTTGTTTTCATAAAATTAATTAAAATTTAGAATAAGGGGGCTGAAAAGAGCAATCATACATCGTACTTTGCCCCTTAGCAATGCATGTATAACTATACCTAGTTACTATTAAATATTAATACAATTAATACACCTACTTTCAAACATTTCCATAATCGGATTAATTAATATATATGGTTAGGCTATTACCGTATAGCCATATAATGTTTTACTATGTTTCAGAAAACGTTAATGTAGCTACGGTAGCAGTCTTATTACCTATCCTATACCAGATTATAATTATTACATTTTTAATAATGAACCCAACCCAGACCCGGGTCATATACTGAAAGACCCGACAGGACCTGAAAGTGAACTTTTGGGTCCGACCCGGACCCGGACCAGGACCCGAAAGTATATTAGAAAAATGACCCGGACCCGGACCCGAAAGTAAATTAAAAAAATGACCCAGACCCGGACCCGACCCGAAAGTGATAGACCCGCACAGCCCTGATATAGATATATATATATATATATAGTGTGTGTGTGTGTGTGTGTGTGTGTGTGCTTCAGAATACTTGTTTGAATTTTTACACATCAAATATGCATGAAATATCCATTTATGTAGAATATGTAAAAAGAAAAAGTGACTTATGGAACTGTTTTACATATTTCTTTGATATGTTGTTGGACTTTCGAGAAATGTTTAATGATTTTTTTTTATAATTTAAATAATATTTGGATACTATTGATGTTTTTGATAAACTTTACCTTATAATTCTGTATTACTTTCTCTCTCTCTCTCTCTCTCTCTCTCTCTCTCTCTCTCTCTCGACCCATCTATAATTTACTGAGTCTGCTTAGCTTCTTATCATAAATAATTATCACGGTACATGACTCTTTTTTAATTTTTTATAGGAAATTTACACCTTTGATATGCCTTTGTTGTTTTTCTTCCTAGAGAAAGCGCTCCTCGTGTCGATTCATAAGTTTACTTAGATATTATTTTATTTTAACCGTGATAAAAATGTTCCTTTTGAAATAACAAATTTCCAAGGACTTTGTAATTATACTCAACTTAATAAAGACTAAAAAGTAAAAACACATTTTTAGTTTTAGCATTTTATATATATATATATATATATATATATATATGTATAGAGTGACTGCAAAATTAAATTAAGTAATTGTAAAGATAACAACATCAGAAAAATATTAAATGATAAACTGCAAAGTATCGATGTCGTCATACAGGAACTGATCGAGAAGCATACTGAAAAAGAAGAAGACGCTATAGAAGCGATAAAGGCTAACTCAAAGTACTTCTATAATTTCGCAAAAAGAAAGTCGAAAAACCATGTGACTATCGGGCCTTTAAAAAATGAGAACAGTGATTTATCTGATGATCTAACAGACGTATCTGAAATATTAAGAGCTCAGTACGAATCATCTTTCAGTATCCCAAAAACTGACAAATTGATATGCGATAGAAACGCGTTCTTTGAAGAAGAACCACAAGGGGAAAGTATAACGGATATCCGGATTTTATTAGCTACTCCTTAATTGATAGCTTGAGAGACGGGTAGTTCGTAAAGAAAATTTTAAATACAGACGCCTAACTAGCATCTAAATCAAATCTCGATTTTGGCGCTGATAAAATATAAAATGCTTATGTGCCTATGTTTCTGGCGATGTGCTTTATTAATTTAGTAAAACAGCGTACAATCGACTAAATATCAGAATGACGTAACGAGGGTTTATTTAGTTTTTGTTTGTAAACGTCAACTAGTTATATCAGCTGAGCGTCTTTGCCCGACGAATGGATAAAAATATGTGTTTGACAATCAAATTTGAACCTTACACAATAGAGTCTGAACATTTGAAAGTGTGTGTGTGTGTGTGTGTGTGTGTGTGTGTGTGTGTGTGTGTGTGTGTGTGTGTTTTGTACTAATTAGTAATCTCTGTAGTAAATATAAATATTATTTTCACAAGACAGGATTCTGTTTCAATATTATTTCCAATTAATCATGGCCATTTGCATAAAGTAAACTGATGATCTAAAACGTTATTGAAAGTGCCACCAAATTATTATTATTATAAATCATACATGGCACACTTTCCATCCAATTCCCATTGCGGCCAATTTAGTGTGTATATATATTTATATGAAATTCGTCCCGCTAGGGTTCGATCCCACCACCTCTTAAGTGGAAAGTGATGGTACTAGCCCCTACACTATAACGGGATAAAATCGTGCGTGTTCATGCATGACATTCTATTTATGGAACCCGAGCATTGCATCAGATAATTTGAATGAAATGTCATTATCTCGAGTGCGGCAGGGTTAAGCGTAAAGTGTTATTCCATCTATAGGAAACAAAGTTTTTGTGCAGAGAGAGTTGAAATAAATGTTGCCATTACCTCGAGTGTGAGAGGGTTAACATCGTAAAACACCTCTAGACGTGAAAGCAGTAAGCGTTTCCTAGGCCATTTAAATACACAACAGATTGTGTAAACTCTCATCTCGTCATAGTGTAATGGAACGCTCGCGATTTCTACTCAGGAGGTCTGTGGTTCGAATCCTGGTGCGGGCGTCAGTTTCATACAAAAACCACGAGTGCATATATATATATATATATATATAAAATGTGTGTATCGCGCGCGCGCGCTTTTTGTACTAATTAGCAATCTCTGTAGTAAATGATAAATATTATTTTCACAAGATGTTTACGTCGATCTCGGTAAAACGAATTTTTCAGCTCAAAAATATTTCGCAGGAGCCTGGAAAATAATTTAAGCTAATTGTGTCAGATATCCACATTCGTTGAGAAACGCTTTGTCTTTTTATCTTGTATGAGAGAGAGAGAGAGAGAGAGAGAGAGAGAGAGAGAGAGAGAGAGTTACAAGGAGGTACAAGGAAAAGAATTACCTCAAAAGACCTTGCGGCCCATACCAAGGAGGTACCAATGGGAACGGGTGCCAGGGAAAATTTTGTACACCCTCAAATAGTGTGCAAGATTCGGTCTAACCTTTTCTTGAACATCTCCACAGAAGAACTGTTCACAACTTCTGAAGGTAGCCTGTTCGACGTGTCACATCACAGATCTTATGCGTAAGGTAATTCCCACACACAGTAGTCCTAAACCGTTTCAAATCCAACTTCCAACCATTGTTGCGAGTTGGATTATCATTTAAACTAAACATGCTTCTAAAATCGACATTGTTGAACCCGCGTAAGAACTTGAAAACCTCGATCAGTTGACCGAGCAGCCTCCGAATTTCTAGCGAAAACAAATTCAGGGCGCGTAAGCGTCGATTGTAACCCATATGCCTAACGAAAGGGATTAACTTTGTGGCCCTCGCCTGCACTCACTCCAGCCTCTCAATATCTTTCCTGAGGGTGGGCGACCAGAACTGCACAGCATACTCCAGGTGCGGCCGAACCAGAAAATTGTACAGCGCGAGCACAATCTCTTTGTTTCGAAATCGAAATTGCCTCCTCATATAACCCAACAACTTCTGGGCTTTCTTTTCCACCTCTACGCACTGTTTGGTAAATTTAAGGTCGTTGCTAATTAGCACACCCAATTTCTTTTCCAAATCAGGGGCCTCGATATTACTCCCGAACACTGAGTAGTCCGACTTGGAATTTGCGTAGCCAATGTGCATGACCTTGCACTTACCCAGGTTAAACGGCATTTGCCAGTTTTCGGACCACTCTCCTATCCTACGTACGTCCGCACGCGGTTGCTGTATCGCCTCGGGTGTCCGTCCCAACATTGGCCCAAGCTTTGTGTCATCAGCGAATTTGGCAATCGTACTGACGATGCCACCGTCGATATCATTTATGTAAATGATAAACAACAGTGGCCCCAAAACGGACCCCTGAACCCTGAGGAACCCCGCTAGTGACCGAGGCCCAACCCGAACTGGCCCCTTTAATTACAACCCTCTGCCGACTATTCTTCAGCCACTTTTCAATCCACCTACCTACTTCCTCACCGATACCCAGCGCGTGGACTTTCGCCATTAGCCGGCGGTGAGGTACCTTATCAAAGGCTTTCTGAAAGGCGAGATAAAGTATATGAATCGCCCTACTCTTATCATACTCACTCAACATGACGTGGAAAAACTCGAGAAAGTTGGTGAGACACGACCTATGCCGTCTAAACCCATGTTAGGAGTCTTCAAGCAGCTTGTAGGAATCCAAATGGTCAACGATCCTATCCGCCATTATCCCCTCTAATAATTTACCTACAACTGAAGTGAGACTAATGGGACGATAGTTCCCTGAAATTTCGTGATCCCCTTTCTTAAAGATAGGGGTCACGTTGGCTTCCCTCCAGTCACCAGGCACCTGGCCCATCCTATACGCTACTTTCCTATTTCGGATAGCGAAAGCGATGTCACGACTGAACCACTTAGGCTGCGTTGAAGCAGGGGTGACCGGTTTTGAGGGTATGGCAGCAGACTGCAGCACCATAAACTGGTCCCGGAATGCACTCTACACTCCCTCAACATCGCCGCCGACCTCTAACCCCATCTCACCTACGCTATCCCGGAGGCTAAGAAAGTCCGCCCGCCGTAGATCGAGCTTACTGCCTCTCGAGTTACTACGCTTCAACCGAGGGACGCACACACGGAACCTAATCAGACCGTGATCACTCCCACCCAACGATTCGTCAACGGTGAGGCCAGTGACGAGGTTGTCTTCGGTCGTGAATACTAAGTCTAGAACGCTTTCTCCTCGTGTAGGCTCACTGACCCACTGAGTGAGGAAGTTCTCATCAGCAAAGTCAACTAGCCCCCTCCCTTCAGCATCAACAGTCCTGTCTTCCCACTTTATCTGCGACAGTTGAAGTCTCCTAAAACTACACACACCCTATCCCCTAGCAGGCTACGGAGTTCGGTGTATAGGGCTGTATCCTCCTCGAGGAGATGATGCGGAGGTCTGTACAGTGTACACCAAGATTAACCTATAGTTCGTCCCTCCCACGTTCAGATCGACGCTAAGCAGCTCCCGTTCCGATCGGAACTGGCAGACAACCGGACTCAACGTGTCCCTGACGTATATTAGTACCCCTCCCCCCTTCCCACGGGTGCTGTCTTTGCGAAACATTCTATACCCTGGAATTTCGAACTCCCCAACGTAGTCCCTACGATCAGTATGAATCCAGGACTCGGTGATAGCAACGATATCCTGGTATTCTGATGCTAAGAGCGCCCGTAGCTCGCAAAACTTATTCCTAATCGACCTAGCATTAAAAAGCATCGCACGGAGGGAGCCTTCCCTATTCTGACCGCCCCCTAGCACGACCCGTTTCCAGAACAGTCAGGGCTGTCGGGAGTTGAAGAGCCCCTTACCAACGAGGGGGCAACTTTCGCAGGGGCCTGAGCCCCCTCCAGTACGTCCTCCACCGGCTCAACATCATCTCTCCCCGGTGGGGGCCCGTCATCTCTCCCCGGGCTCGACCTCACCATTCTGTATAGATGCCGGTCGAGCAGCGCGCCTAGCACACCTTTACCATTGTCATTGAAGTGGACACCATCCCTCTGGTAAAGGTCCCACCTACCCGAAAATGCGTCGAAGGGGTCAATAAACCTCACGCACAGCGGGACCACAAGTCTTGCACTCTCTCGTTGATGTCAATGACCTTACTGAGCGCGTGGTCACTGGCATTCATACGCGGTAAAATACCCATCAACATTCCCCTGTCTGTCTTCAGTTTTAGATCATCCGCAAGAGACATGATCTCGGTGATGATCCCTTCTGTAAGACCTACCCTACCGCCTTTGAGGAACAGGTCGTTGCCACCAGCGTGGACAACGATCGCAGTCCTCCGACTAGCCACGCGCAGCTTCTCTACCTCTTTCCTTAAGTGCGCCGTTCCCCGCCCAGGTAAGCACCTTACCTTCCTCCCGTCCCGGTTTGCAGAAGCAAAGTACTTCTCCTGGCCCCTGATCTGCAAGTCCCCAATCAAAACGGTGTTTTCCTCCTTCGAGCACAGGAGAGTAAAGCTGTTGGAGGTCCTGACAGGGGCAACTGGGGTCTCAGGCTTCGGCTTCGCAGCCTTCTTGCCCGAGACCTTTCGATACCCGTCGCCACCCATAGACGCACTTACACCACCCAACCCACCCCGACCGGCAGCTACATCCTTCCTTTTCTTTGGGCCATATGAGAGAGAGAGAGAGAGAGAGAGAGAGAGAGAGAGAGAGAGAGAGAGAGAGAGAGAGAGAGAGAGAGAACAATCTCATTTGTCGGGAAAGGAAGGGATTTCGTGATATTGGAGGATATATTCGTTAATGCTTGAGAAAAAACGCTAACTATCGTTTATGGTACCTTGAAACACAAAAGTGAAAGATATTTGAGCGATAGAATAGATAAATTTAAAAAATAAAGATGTACTGCCTCATTAAACACGCATCTGTGTAGTATAATTTCAAATGCGTACCTTATCTCGAATCTTGAAAATCAAAGAATCGCCAATAAAGAAATAAACAACATGTATATATATATATATATATATATATATATATGACAAAAGTTCAGAATGGAAGTGCTTTATGGCCTGTAATTAAATGTTTTTTGTTGTAGAAGCAGGTGTTTCAAATTTTATTTTTATATGTGAACGAAGATAAATATAACTGTGTATATATATATATATATATTATACACACATGAGAAAAGTTCAGAATGGAAAGGCTTTATAGCCCCGTAATTAATTTTTTTTCTAGAAAGACAAGAAAAACCATGATTAGCAGAGATATACACTAAACAACGAATCAATTGCTGATGAAGTTTTAATCTTTATGGTCTCGAAATAAACTCCTGCGCAAAGATTATTTATTGGATTTTTAATTCGAAATTATCTATCGCTTCCGCCAAACTCCGCAATTTTCAGAACGATATTTAATATAATTATTTATATATATATATATATATATATATATATATATATATTTTTTTCATAAATATTTATGTCCTTCTATTGTCCACCTTTTAATTAGGAGATGTTTAGGAATGCGCTCGTTTGTAGCGCTTTCACCTTTTTCCTTTCTTTACCATATTCCCTTTCTAATTAATCATTTGTGCTGCACATTTTGATGCAACGTGCACCAGTTGTCCTGTTTTAATTGTTACAGATGAAAAAGACCGTAATATTAGACTTAAGTCAGACGAAAAGTGAGATAATTAAAGTAGTTTGACAAACATGCTTACACTAATTTTTAGATGAACTTTTTTCCGGAGATGTACATATATAGGCACGCCTTTGCTTTCCGTTGGAATTGTTCATTCTGGTGAAGCTTTACACTCCACCTTAGACCTACTTTTAAACGGGGAAGTGCATATATATATATATATGAGAGAAAGAAACGTTGAAAGATGTTTACACGAATATTTAGATTAACTTTTTTCCCGAAATTTACGTATATAGGCTCGCCTTTGCTTCCCGTTCGAATTGTTCATTATGGTGAAGCTTTACACTCCACTTTAGACCTACTTTTAAACGGGGAAATATATATATATATATATATATATATGTATATATATATATATATATATATATATATATATATATATATATATATATGAGAGAGAGAGAGGGAAATAAACAAGCACATAAACAACATGATCGAGTGTTGCAATAACGGGATCCTGCCCCTACGAAACGTGGAAGGATGTTTGCACTACACCTTAAACCTACGGTTTAACACGGATCATTAGGTTATCCTGGCTAGCAATCGCGGAAGGACGCACCGGTTCTCGAGCCCGCCTCCACTCCACCTTAGACTTACAGTTTAACGCGGTCGCCCGACGCACATAAACGTAATAGGCGTATAGCCGGGTGTGTACGTGCCAGACGAAGTGTACACTGTGCCAACTGGCTGAATAGGGGCCATATTAAGGCAACGGTCACTCGTTGAAGTCTTAATATGCGCTTGGCTCCTGTCAAGGCGAACACCTCTCCTCTCTCTCCTTTCTCTTAGGTTAGGTATACCCCCTTTGGCGGGTGAGGCCGTCCCAGCTTATCCCCCAAAGAGGTCTCCCCCAGCGGGGTTCATTGCAGCTTGGGGATAACTCCGCCTCCAAGTTGCATAAACTCTTGTTGCTCTTTCAACACCCACCTCCCCCACTTAGGGGGTGCCTTGCAACAAAGGGGTGGGGGTTGGCGCTATGGGGGTGCCTTGCAACAAAGGGGGGTGGGTTTTTTGGTACTCTCGCAACATCTTGCAGCATTTGCAATTGCATCGCACTCTTACATTTTGCGTCCATACTACTCACGCTATCTGTGTCATCGTACAACACCCTCCGTCCAAGAGTGCAATAGGCCCCAAAGTTTGATGCGGGCGTAGGCCGTCGTGAAACTGGCTACAGGTATGTTTGTAACTCGTGAGGTATCTGCGGCCAGCTCGGTGATGTACTTTATTATGTAAGTATTACCTACATTCACGATCTCCATAACCTCTTTATCTGGATCGTTGGCATAATCCCGGACTTCACTGTAACTTTATGCCAAATGGACGTTCCCCTTGCCGGTATTCTGTGCAAACTTTCCCCAAAGACTGTTTAGACACAACTTTGCACCAAAGCGCTTGCCAGGATTCTTAACAATTTTGGATCGGTGAAGCTGTATACCTTCATGGGCTCGGAAACGTTGAATATTAGCCGTTTTTTCATCTTCGGTATCAACTCCTCGCGGATATCCTGACGCCTCAACCTTATCCTTCAAAAAAGCGTTTATATATGGTTTGAAAAGGTTGGGTAGCTTCTGAAACCTCCACACTCATGTATCTTCATTATTTTATACCCATGGCGAACGGCTTGTGCCGGCTCAGGGCTTGTATATACACCTCTGATCTTACGCTGGTGGGTTGTATGGTCATAATCACCGTTGTTCTCTTCTGCGCACTTCACACATAGGGGAAACATGAGCTTGTGATCTATAACGACGGGTAAGATCGGCATCCATAGATCGTGAGGGGGAGCACGTCTACGAAAGAGAGTTCAAAGTAGCGCTCATTCAAGTTAGCTGAAAACTCCTCGATGGTTGGTATGGTGGGACCCACCATTTTTTCAGGTGCACCTACGGGGTACGGATTGTTCTTCATCACGTAGGGGTATAAAGAACAGAAGTCGTAGTAATGGAGTTTCACGCCCTCCGTAGGCGGACAGTATAGCTTGAAGGGATTTGTACGCCCTCCGAACAAGCTATCACCGCATTTGAGAGGATCTAGCACCATTGAACGTTTGATCGAGTTTATTTCTTCACTGTACTGTCCATCTGTTTCCATCCGTACATCATACTCATGCTCCCACAAAACTTTGTGAATGAACTGGGAGCCTATACTGTAAGTTGATCGCGGGTGCGGGTCCACGCAAGACTGTCGGCAGGAGATCTACCGTGGATATCTCCTACGATTCCACACTCAGGACGGGTGCATCCGTGCCACCAGCAGCCGTTAAAGGAGTACAATACAGTCTTCTCACCAGTGGCACGGTCTTCACTTAGACCATCAACCCAAAAAACACGACCACTAACCTTAATGGGTACTTCACCCGTGTTGCGGGTATGCTTTATGTATACACCTCTCGGCTGCTGTAGGTGTATGAGCCAGTAAATAGCCTTGTGCCCATAACTGCGGGGATTGTTCCTATGGATAACGGCTGAGGTGTCTTTAGGCATGAAGTTATTCTTGAACACCGTAAAACATAATGAGGCGATGGTGGTTGCGACTTGCAACGGATCGCATTTGAAACGCCCTATGTACATCCTTCTAAAGGCCTGGAAACATACTCTAAGCACGCGCACATCATTCACGCAATAACGCTCACATTCATCAGCTATATTATAAGGATTACATTCATCAAAACTGTTGTAGTATTGGTCAAAATCTTCACGTTCATCTGTACTCATACATTCATAGTTAAAGTAATGTTTGGGTGGAGGTAGTCCTACGTAATTTAAAGTTTCGCTAGTGAGGAATGTGTAAGGGAAATATCCTTTTGAAACTTCAGCGGCTACGCCCATCACCTTGGGTAGCTTTGCTAATTTACAAAGTGTGAATAATAAAGTGTCTTTAAACTGTACATTACCTCTTATTTGCATCTGTATTAGTTTGTTGCCTCTTTTCAAGGGATCACCTGTAAATATCTCAGATGACTCGTGCTCAAGCAACTCCTTATAAAGGAACTGTGTGTCAAATTTTGCCCCGTTATGGGCGAGAATACACAGTCATTTTTTTGAACTTGTCCACTAACTTGACAATATAGGACACAAAGAGTTTCACAGGGCTATCGTGGGCATTCGTTTTAAAAACGTTTGTCGTTTACCACATTTGTGACACTCATCACACTCGCTCTCCATTCACTTATCACAGATAGTCTGGCTTACAAGTAAATGTGGAATAACCTCTTTGGTTTCAGCATTCGTATATGTTTCTATATCGTAGTACAGTTATACAAGGGTTGTTTTTAGGCTTGGCGTCTTTCATATAACATACATGCTTTACTCGAACCGCCTTATATTTCTCATGGCATATAGAACAGTGAATTTCTTTACATTTATGCTTGAAATTCTCCCAATTATCCATCATATGAAACATACAACATTCACAGATTCTCATTTTCCTGCACGTGCCAATTGATTTATGGAGCTCAAAACAGTTATTATTGAAAAATGTGTGTCTACACACATCACAATCCCTCTTCTCAGCTTCAACTACACGGCTTTCACATTTGGAGCTTTTACTGCTCACATACCATGTGGCAATCTTTACAATGTTTCACTATATCATCCGCAAACTCGATACATCCGTTACACAAATCATGATGTCGTCCATATTTTCGACTTTTATCATAACTCGCGTAAAGGTCCCTTATATTACGGATGGGTAGATATGTTGTTCCTGACAGCCCTAAAATAAGTAGGGGTCTTGTACGATCTCTCACACTGCTTTTAAAAACATACACAGTCCTACGACGACCATCCATTCCAAATACAACTATACGAGCATTCATTTCCTGTTCTACCCTTCTCAGCTCTTCAGGACCGATATTACACTCAAATTCAAGTTTACAGTCTACAGTTAGTTTACGGGCAAGCTCCACTACCGTAGGCAACCAAATGTTTTTGACCCGTGTATTTAGTACAGTAAACATACGGGCCAAGACTACTGCTATAAAGCCGCAACCACGATCGGCGTTCATATGCCGTCTATAAACAGCGGGAGAATTGAAATTAAGATTATAAGGTGGGGCACTATGAACCGCAACGCGGAATACACGGTCAATATTTAACGTGAAGTTGTCCATATTGAAAGTTATACTACTTTGAGAGGCCTGCATTATACGGTCTAATATATACTCTATATCTTCAGCTGCCAAGCGTCTGAACGGTATTACTACCCAAAAATCATCTACATCATCATCTGACCCGAATCCGAAGTACAGCCTCGTCCTGACTTCACGTTCGTCGCGGTTCTGAAGGGCAAACTCTACAATACGTTCAACTATGCGCCGTAGTCCGTGTTCAACACCATTGCTATACATGGATCTAGGATCAAACCTGAGTATATACCGATTTCTAGTCAAGGCCGGGGTGGGAGTAGCGGTGCGCACCAACTCGAATGTTATGCCATCCTCAACAGAACGAGAAACTGCTGTGAAGGATGTACCCGGAATTGAACAGGAATAAGGGGGTATATTTGAGGAAGGTTCTATTGTGGGGGTTGTGTCGTAAGACGTAGAGGGTTGGGGCTCTATTACTGGTGGTCTAACAACCGGCTCAATCCTGGCGCACTTTATACCTGACGTGGTGGGCTCTTCATCATGCCTCCGCTTTGAACTGGCGCGTGCTACAGGTATCGCTGGTGAAGATTCGTCAGCAGGGAAGGGTTCTGTAGCTGCACGGTCAACGGGTTCGTCTGTGATATCGATGATGGGGTGCTGTACATCGTCGTCATTCACGGTTCTGTGGAAGAAGAAAACAAAATACAAGGAGTAGCACTCAAAATTTGTAATATTTTGTAAATGACTCACTTAGGGGTGTAGCGTGTTAGAGATGGAATCTGTAGAAAAATTCAGGTTCACAAGCCCCTTCACATGTATTACAGTATATCTGGCCCTACAGGATGTGAAAAAACTGTATTTATGCTTAAAATCATTACGTACGGTATGACCCCTTTTATAGTTTAGGGAAAAAAGATTGCAGAGATAGATACAATTTTGAAATTTTATCATCTGCCACCAAAAACGATAAAATATCCAAAGAAAAACAAAAATATTGCCAATTAGTAATTTTTTGATGCTTTTTAGAAATTCTATAAAGTTGTCGGCAAACGTTTTTCCCAAACTGTATACATATACTTACTCGATTCGTCGAGCTTTAAATGTGAATTTAATGTGATGTGTGAAAATTAAGACTCACTTATATTGTATTATCTTTATAAAGCGCTTCATTGCTTTGTCGTAAAAAGGGAATGGTTCAGCCACACATGTATTAATTCAGTTGAGTATTACATTAGCATGCAGATAATTACGAATCAGACCTCTTTACGATAGTGTATATAGTTACTAAAACATAAAGTGTTTGTACATTCACGTTGATTGGGGACGGGGTGGGTGGGTAAAAGGGGAGTTCAAAACGGGTTAAGACTAGTAGAATTTTCAAAATTTAAGATAAAAACTTTCATGACTGAAATACTGTACTTGTAAAAGTAAAATCTGGGACCCCTTATTTCACCACGGAAAAGGGTTGAGGTGAACTCCCGAGGATCATCTCATCTCGAGTTCTCACCGCGGCGGCAATAGGAATCGAACCCGCACCTTTCAGAAACCGAACCACGGAAGATAATAATCGGCGGGGAAACTGGCACAGCGGTCAGGCCATAAAAAAGGCGACCCATCCCGCTAACTCCCAGATTATTAATACCAGTACCAGCGGGAGTCGAACCTCCGACCTCAATGTGTTCACTTCTTATAGGTAAACGATGTTATTCACTGAGCTATGGCCGCTGGCGAGCCAAGGGAGGTACTCATTGAGCTACGTTATAAAAGACTGTTTCTCAGTAAGGATAACACAAAGTATGATAATTAAGGTCATTAATGAAGCACATGTGAGATAGCTTCCCCTCTCTCTCTCTGAAAAAATGAAACATCCCATCTGAGTACTTTCGAGTGTATATATATATATATATATATATATATTATATATATATATATATATACAGGGTGTCCGAGAATTATCTGTACAATTTTTGGCTGTTATTAAAAGTCAACCATGAAGTGTAGAAATTCTAGTGTTGTCCCATTTTACAGAGAATCTCATTAAGTTTTTTCTGATATCACGTTTTGACAAGTTTTTTAGAAATGTACGCGGGTGACAGACATTGATGATTTAAAAGCAAGAATCACAGCTGCTATTGAGCGAATTGATGTGGATATGCTGCAGCGTACATGGCAACATTTGGAGTATCGATTGGATGTTTTGCGAATCACTAATGGTGCACATATCGAATGTTTGTAACAACGTTACTTTAATAAAAGAAACTTTTGAAAATACAGATTCTAAATAATCTTGTTTAAGAATTTTACGTGTTATCAAGAATTTTATTAAAAGATGAACTTGTACAGATAATGTTCGGACACACTGGAATTTCTAAAAAACTTGTCAGAACTTGGTATCAGAAAAACCATAATGAGATTCTCTGTAAAATGGGACAAAACTGGAAATTCTACACTTCATGGTTGACTTTTAATAACAGCCAAAAATTGTACAGATAATTCTCGGACACCCTGTATATATACTAGTAAACTTTTATATGTATGTCGATCAGTAGTGGGACGTTGTGAACAATGTGTTCGAGTTGAAGGAAGACACTTTGAACATGTAAAATAAACAATTATCGTTGCTTTTCTTATTGTTGCTGTATTTGAAATAAAATTGTTAAATATCACATAATTTTTTATTAAGATATTGCGTTCATATAAAAGTTTACTACGTAATTTTAGAACACCCTGTATATATATGTATATATTATATATATATATATATATATATATGAAAATTATTTCACGAAAGTAACACGTGAATAATATTTATAATGAAAATACCAAAAAGAATAAATAAATAAATAAATAATAATATGATGGGTGCGGAAATTATTTTCTGCACCAATCCTATCACAGTATTTAGTTATTTTTTATTTGTGGTCTTGTGTATATATAGCCTCAATCTTGTGATTAATTTAAGTGTTCCTGAAGATGTCATTAGACGAAAGCGCTTGAGCACTATTTCGTGTTTTATTTTCCTTCGTGGTTATTTTCATCATATAATATATTATATATATATATATATAATATACAGGGTGGGGCACGGGAACCAAGTGTTTTTGGAATAATCAGGAAAATGATATTTATTTTTGTAAAGAAAATATATTGGTAGAACAACATTCGTAAGAACATAGCATTTCATGTCATAATAATCATGTACCGAAAATTATATCTGGCATATGATGTCCTTGGCCGTCGACGCATTGTTGAAGGCGTTTACGAAAATTGGCCTCCACTCTTCCCAGCAGGTCTCTGTTGATTTGGATGATTTGTTGACGGATCGCTTCCTTCAATGCATCTAATGTACGGGGCTTGTCCTCGTAGACACGTGACTTGAGGTACCCCCATAGAAAGAAGTCACATGTGGACAAGTCAGGGGACCGAGGGGGCCATGCAATGTCACCAAATCTCGAAATGAGATGGTTGGGAAACAGGGGGCGAAGAACAGCCATTGACGCTCTGGCGGTGTGTGGCGTGGCCCCATCTTGCTGAAACCACAAATGTCGACGAGCAATACGCCTTCTTCGTAACTCAGGGATGAAAAAGGTGTTCACCATCTCAATGTAACGCCCAGATGTTATGGTAACGGTAACCCATTTTGTTCGAAGAAATAGGGACCGATGACGCCAAACTTTCCCACCGCGCACCAAACTGTAACCTTAGGGCTATGCAGCGGTTTTTCATGGAGTTGTCGCGGATTTTCAGCAGCCCAATACCGACAGTTTTGATTGTTGACGGCCCCATTAAGGTGGAAATGGGCTTCATCACTCATTACCACCATCATGTTTTCATTCTGCTCATAAAGTGCAGCATTTCCTGTGCAAAATTCAGTCGTTGGGGGCAATCGTTTACATTCAATTCCTGCACCATCGCTAACTTGTATGGGTGAAAATGTAATTCTTCATGCAAAATCCGTCTAACAGTACGATTGCTGATTCCGAGTGCAGCTGAATGTCTCCGAGCAGAGCGGCCTGGGCTTTGCAACATCGCTTGTCTGACCCTTTCAACGTTCTCTGGAGTACGCACAGTGCGTTGCGGCCCCTTCGGTTTTGTTTTCATTATTGAGCCTCCTGTTCGAAGATTGTTAACCCAACGTAAGATTGTGTCACGAGCGGGAACAGAGTCATTTCGATGAATGTTGAATCTGCGGGCGAAACGCACGCTGAACTGCTGTCACTGACTCGCCACTCCTAACAAAATGATCATACGCGAACATGCGGTGTTCTAACGTCCACTGCTCCATGATGGCACCTGAAAGATAAAGGTGAGTGTTAGTTAAAGTTAAATGCTATGAACCCAGGAATGGAATGCTACCTACCGCACGCCCCTCCCATTCCTAATGGCCGATTACTAGCTATTCAAAAAACACTTGATTCCCGTGCCCCACCCTGTATATATACAGGGCTCGAGTAGAGTGGGGATGGCATCCCCCTTGTTATCTAAGTAAAGTACCCTTTAACAACATCCTAATTCTGATAGTCCGGTAGCACAGACCCTGATTTTACTGGAATCCTGCATTGTTTATTATAAAGCAAATTTTTACATATTTTGAAAGCTTATACCACCCCATTCAAGAATCCATCGGGTGTACACTTGACCCCCGCTTGGCTTTTTCAATATGGCCGCCATTTTCCAAGATGGCCAGCGAAACTGAAAAATCCCATATCCTGGTCAATACTTGATGGAGTTTGATGATCTTGGTGTTATTTCTAGGGGTTTTTAGGATGATGAGTCGATCTGGATGGGTTGCTGATACTTTGGGAGTCGTTTTGACCGACATTCGTCAATACTCAAGGTTATTGGAGGTCAAACACCTCCCGAAATAAGGAATATCCCATATCCCGGGCAGTCGTGGAGATATTTTGGTGATCTTATTGTCGTTTTTATGGTTTAGGGCGAGACTGAGTAGTTCTATAGGCACATGATAACAGTAGGATATCATTTTACAACTCCATGGGTCAAGTCAAGGTCATTTGAGGTTAAAGTTTGGCCTTGAAATATGATAATGCCACAGTTGACATCACTGTATTTGCTTTGTTTCAGTGACAATTTCTACAATCTAGTTAACTGCTGAGCACTTAACATCTTTTCTGCAGATAAAACCAGATCATAATGCTTAAATGACATAACCCACATTATATGGATATGGATATTCGGATATAAACCACAATTTATTGTGAAGTGCAGGACACATGCATTCTGTGGAAGGTTGCAAAGCTACAAGATATGACCTCGTAAGCAAAACAAAGCTCACACCTAGCTGGGGGATTGGCACTGACAACTTTGATGCAGTTATTCACATTAGGTAACCATTTATTGGGGGAAAATATCAAAAGACATGGTTGTGTCAAGATCGTCAGGATCATCAGTCTGCTCTTCGTTTGCGTTTTGGGTCAATGGATTGTTGCAATCCAAGCCGCTGCCACATGCACATAACATTGTGCAAGGGATTCCGCGTCCCATGCAGCCGCAGCGACTCCCCCTGCATGCTGATTGTGATTCACACCCACATCTGATTAGCTTCAGAATTTCATCTGGTGCTAAGCACACTCCTTCACCAACTGTTTTAGGGATGAGAACTCTGTTTGTTTCGCCTCTCTCCCACCCATAATGCACAGGATCAAGTGATGGTGGGTCACACTTTAGTGCATCGAGCCAGTTCGCCACAGTGTAGTGGGCTCTGAGCACATTTTGATGGAAAGCTTCAGTTGTTGGTGGTAGAGAACATAGTTTGGGTGCAGCAGTTCCAACTTCCCTGTCCTCTGAGCCCATACTCGCTGACGACACTCAGTAAGAGATGAGGATTTCTTATCTCCTTAGCATGCAACAGTGAACGCTGTTGCCCCTTTCTCGATATGGTCAAAGCATGCATCAAGGGACCCAAGCTTGTCTAGCTTCCGACCCTTCTTGGCTGTGGCAATGGCAGTGGCTTTGCCGATGCCATGTATTGCTGCAACTGTGTCACAACCACTCAAAGCGTGTTTGAGGATTTGTGGGATGATGTCTTTGTGCTGGGTTACAGTTGCTCGATGTCCACTGATTTTCTGCCACGCACTGGAGACTCCATAATCATGGGACAGCCTAGTTTCTTAAATTCATAGAAGTGAGACAGCATGGCAAACACGTCTGTGTCATCACAAATGATGGAGATGCGGGCATCAGAATCTCTCTCTGCTTGTGCGATAGCGTGTTGTGTTATTATTACGTCAGCCTCTTCCTGAGATGATGAGAGCTCCAATGCTGCTCGACTCCTGCCTCGCACAATGGAAGTCGGTATGGTCTGCCATCCTGCAAGCACTAGCTCATGGTCTTGGGTTACAGTTGCGAGATATTCACTGTCAGCAAGGATTTGCTCACAGAGCAGCCTGTTTAGTTGCTCCTTGTTCGCGGTGCACGTGAGAACAGCGTATCTTGTAGGTATTGGGGTGTTGAGGTCCAGCTTGTGAACTCTGCTGCTCTTGCTTCTCATTGCCCGAGTGCTTGATTTCGGAGAGAAATCATAGTAGCGATCAAAAGCTAGTACTACAAATGCATGAGAAAGATGTTTCGGTATCCATACTTGTCCCTGCTCATCATTTTTCAGTTTACACTTTTCTATCAACACATCTTTGTAATTTGTTTTTTTATCACCAGCTTATCGGTCATAAACCTAGATGCTAGAATGCGGTATTGCACCGAACTTTGATGTCATATTTCTCGGGTAA
>JAJOZX010004396.1:372500-397500 GCA_023014485.1 Bathynomus jamesi | reverse complement strand
GGAGATTAGTTCGGGATCCCGTTTGAAATGACAAACTTCCATGGATGTCCTTTCGACTGGAACAATTATTATTTTATTAGTTTGATTTGAGAAACCAAATGTACTATATTTTAGTTAACAAAATATGCTCAAATAGCCGTTATTATTAAAGTTAGGCTCACCCCTTTTTTCTCTTCCTCTTCTCCCCCCCCCCCCCACTTTCAAATTTTCTTTCTCACTCTTGCATTCCGTTTTAATGGATTGGTTACTTTTTTGTCCATCTACTCCTCCTCTTCCTCCATTGTTTGGCTTGTCACTCATAGAAAAATATAAAAAGAAAGTATTACTGCTTGAATGCACCAGCAGAAATGTATGCGTCACTCAACAGTATTTACACTCATTCTGTCTGATGTAAGAGAGAATTCCGGTCATCGTTTTTCATCCTTGAGACCAGTATATCTTTGCTCTTTTATTTATGACACACGTACGCAAGGCGCGTATGTTGTATATTCACTATTCATGAAACGGTCCCGCGTAAAGAAATGCGAACTTTTCTAAAGGGGTAATTAAGGTAGAACGGGAAAGGAGGTAACCAAAGTGTGAAAAAATGAGATTGTTGTTATTTTGAAGGAAATATACAAACGTACGTAGTATACTACAGACCGGCGTTCAACACGATGTGTTATGGGCGCGGTGAGGCACTATTTCGTATTAATACCTAGTTCACCATAAATGTTTCATATCTAACAAAATACTTCGTAAGTACAAAATTCACTGAACAAATATTACTACTTCGTTTGAACATCCGCCGTTAAAGACATATAATGACCAAAGTTCGAATCAGAAACAAAATTACTTTGGAAATAAATCAATAAAACCATTAAAAACATTATTAAATTCTCCAACATTTTATTTTATTATAAATATTTACATCTTTTATCGAATTCCACCTAGAGGCCATTATATTACATTTTTATTGTATGCAAATAGGTTTATCGAAAATTTGGCTTAATCATACCGAAATTAATGACAAGCCTGAGGAAAATAACAAATGAAATTTGTTCCAAATAGAATTTAATTCATTAATTAATAAAACCAGATTTTGTTGATTTATTTTCCATTAGGTCGGAAGCGAATATCAATTTTTAAATTAATAATTTTTTTTGCATCATAATTAATCGGGAAAGAGGAATAATGATTACTGGCTTGTATGTACACTTAAAATGGAGTCACGCTAAATGACTTCTCCAGCATCGATTTTTTTTCATTGCTTTTTCTTTCAGTTAAATGGAGAATTAATTTGCTTGACTGGGTTGTTTAACCTAGTAGTATACCCGAAAAAATGTCGAGTGCAAGTCAATTGCATGCAACATGATCAATAATTGCAACATTGCATGCAGCAAGAGGGGTTAGACCCCCACAGGAGAGAGGAGGTTAGACCCTCCAAGGGGGAGAGGGAGGTATGCATGAAGGAGGAGAAGGTAATCTAACCTAACAAGGGATGAGAGTGGAGGTTAAGCATGAAGAGGGCCGGGGCTAGACCCTCCAAAGGGGGAGTGGGTAACCTAACCTAACAAGGGTAATAAAACACAAGAAGGAAAGAGAGGAGGGAGAGAGAGAGAGAGAAGAGAAGAGAAGATCCTTTCGTGGGGATATCGCGGCGCATAATGGAATCGTCACAAGCCATCCTGTGGGCTTTAAGATCACCAGATCTTGTCTTTGAAGAACATGATCCAGATTCTTTATATCTGCTTATAGTTCTTTGGACGGCCCCTTTTGAAACGTTAATTTTTGCCGAGATCTGGCGTTGGGACATTCCCTCTCTTGAAAAGGCAATTACACAGGCCTGCGAATGAGAACTTTCTAGTTGTTTTCTTACTAATAGCTGATTTTATTTAATTCAACTACGCTGATTTCGAATAAGGTGTCCATGTTTTTCTATTACGTAAGGATTTTCTGCAAACTGGAAGGGAAAAAACAACATAAATATTATTTATTTCAATTTACATTAGGTACCTATTTCGCTTTGTTATACTAATTACAAATGCAAACAACTTTAAAAAGAAGGAAGTCTATTAACGTCAATTACATATTCATCTTTATTTGTCCTGAGTTTTCTTGTGAGAGCTATGCCTTTTAGTCTCGAATGTACGCGCTGTTCCTTTTCTTTTATGTAATAATTCTGGAGTAGCCCGTTTCAACATCCAGCAGTAATCACCCATCATGATGATGTCCTACCTTCCCTGATATCTCTTCTCCATTTCTTTGATGTCTTGTTGAAACCGTTCTCCTTGTTCTTCGCTGAGTGCTCCGAGTTTCTCAGGGAAGTAATCCAAGTGTGAATGTAAGAAATGTAATTTTAAACTCATATTACAACCCAACTCTTTGAACTTATTTAGCATGTTGTTCACGTTTTGGTAATTTGGGTCCTTGTTGTTCCCCATAAATTTGCCGATAACATCCTTAAAAGCAATCCACGCTTCTTTTTCAAGATTGTTCATTGTTCTTTCAGTGTTCACCCAAAGTCAGTTTTCTAATCTGGGGACGAACGAAAATTCCTTCTTTCAATTTTGCTTCCGAAAGAGTTGGGAATTTACCACACAGATGCTTAAAACAATTTCCATCTTCGTCCAAGGCCTTAACAAATTGCTTCATCAGGCCCAATTTTATGTGAAGCGGAGGTAAAAGGACTTTCTTCGTGTCAACCAAATTTTCACGTTGAATGTTTTTAGAAACAGGTGTCAGGTTGACTCTGCGTGGCCATTCCTTTTTTTATCCAGTGCTGAGTTCTTGCTCGGCTATCCCATTCACACAAAAAACATGGAAACTTCGTATAACCTGGTTGTTGACCTAACAACATACAAATCACTTTTAAGTCTTCACAAAGTAGCCAACCGTGTTCTTTGTATTTAACCTTAGCTAGAAGAAGCTCAAGATTTTCGTAGGTTTCCTTCAAGTGAACCGAATGAGCCACAGGAACGGATGCATACAAGTTACTGTTGTGAAGGAGGACGCCTTTTAGACTTCTTTTGGAGGAATCACTGAAAAGTCTCCACTCATTTGGGTCATAGACTGCAGTGCCCAGCTTTAGTATTAGTTCCGAAACATTGTTGCAATTTACCAGTGAATTTTCTTGAGAAAAATATTGGATGAATTCTTTTTCTCGATTTCTGTACCAGTAAAATGACGTCCCTGGAGAAAGCAAGTTCTTTGCACGAAGTCTGGATCCCAAAATCTCTGAAGAATCCTTTGGGGGAAACAAATCTCTTACCAAATCATTAAGTTCACTTTGTGTAAACAACTGGGGTTCACCAGATGTTTCGGTTTGGAAACAATCAATATCATTGTTTCCATCGTCATCAGACACCGAATTAGATGAAGTTATATCAAGAGTATTTGGTTTAGTAGGTACAGGTATACCAGGCCCATGAGCAACAGGTCTTATAGCAGACTGAAAGTTTGGATAAGAAATTTCCTTTTTATTTTTAGTATTGTAGCCTTGCACGTTACATGAACAAAAACAGCAGTCATTGCTGTGATTTCTAGGCTCACGCCAGACCATTGGAATCCCAAAAGGTAAAGAATCCTTTTTACCTTTACTCAACAGTCTAAGTTGTTCAACACAAGCACTGCAAACTTTATGTGGAGCCCATGATTTGTCTTGATCCCCAAGTTTCATTCCGAAGTACGCATAATATGCTTTCTTGACGAAGTCTGTAATATCTCGCCTTTGTTTTTTCACAGTAAATTTTCAACAAATATAACAGAAAATGTTTTGGCTATTTACATACCCTCTGGTTGCCATAGCGACAAATAAACAAATTTCAAAAGAGAAATATAGTCACTGCGCACCTTTGAATAATAAAGAACTATAACCTCGCACGCACTAGACAGACTGACAGCCACGAGATGAGTCAATCACTTATATAATAGTGGTGCGTTTCTCACATGTTCTAGAAGACGCTATGACGTCACTTCTGATCTGGAAGCATTTATAGGTAGTAGTTTTTAATCAAAATTTAATTGGGTCAATTTTAATGAAAATTACTTACATATGTAATGTAAAATATGACATTTTGTGAAAAATCTGTACGTGTTGGCGAAAAATTAAAATTATTTTCGGAATCAGCGTGCAAAAATTACTATATATGAGATAAAATATTTCGGACAACAAAACCATCGCAGGCCTGTGTTATTTGTCCTCGCTGGGATAAACTTAGTTCCTTCGACATTTCAATTACGGCCTGTAAAGAGAGAATAGAGAAAATGATTAATTATTTTTTAATCAAACTGCTACAATGTCATTGACTAATTGGTTTTAGCAGTTATAATAGACCAGTTGTTAAAATTACTGTATGAATACACTATTTTGAAGATTAATAACATTAGGCTAGGGTCTGTCACCAATACCGGGTCAATCCCAGAATAGGCACCTGATGTACCTCAATCCCAGATGAAGCACCTGCGTTCAACCTCAATCCAAGAATAGGCACCTGATGTACCTCAATCCCAGATGAAGCACCTGCGTTCAACCTCAATCCAAGAATAGGCACCTTGCAAAGAATTAAATAAAAAAAACCTGATGATTACAAAATTTATTGTTTATACAAAGTTTATTACAAATGTAATAAAGGCAAAGTTATAAAAGGTTTAAAGTGGTTTAATGAATAAAGAAAAATTTTAGATATTATAAATTCCTGCAATATGAACCCGAATGTTTCTGAATCCATCTGAAGCAAATCTATAGGTTAGGTTAGGTTAGGTTAGGTTAGAGTTGATTTTTTCAAATATTGATAAAACAATGAAATTATATCTCTAAAAACTGTTTATATTTTTTCTCCTCAATCCCAGATTAAGCACCTGTGTTTTGCCTCAATCCCAGATTAAGCACCTAAAAATGATTTCAGGTGCCTATTCTGGGATTGATCCCCAATACCTTGGTTAAAATCGGTGTTATTATACTGCAAAGAAAAAAAAACAGGCCCAAAAAGGACCATTTTCATTAATGTGTCTTTTCTTATGAAATGAAAGCTAAATTATTTACACATGTAGTAGAATATATGAAATACCATTTCATGTAAAAGAAAATACCTTAATATAGCGGACACACTTTCTCAGAGTTGTATTATTTTTTAGAAATTGTTTAAACTGAGGTGGACGCAGACTTTTGAACGCCTCATATATATATATATATATATAATATATATATATATATATATATATATATATATATATAATGTTAAATAACTCCAGTGTGTATTATTCCTGTTTTGCAGCTAATGTATATACAATTCTTCTCTACTGGTTGTGTTATTTTTATGTTTGATGTAAATATGTGTTAAATAAATCATGTATGTATTATCCCTGTTTTGCACCTAATGTACAGGGCCGGATTTAGGAGTGGGCAAAGTGGGCAGCTGCCCATGGGCCTCCACATCTTGGGGGCCTCCACATATTGACAAGCCATTATCAAAATAGAAAAAAACCGAAACTAGAAAAACCCGATAGATGATCAACAAAAAAACACGCGCATCCAATACCACTGTAGTACATAAACTTTTACCAATTACTATTTGTTGTGTACTGATTATTATTTTGTTTTTATTACTCTTTTAGGCCTACTCTCACTATAATGGAATACCCTAGTAACCCGAGGCTTTCATTTTTTGCAGAAATGAGTGGAATGGACAGACACAAGAGTGCACGATGTTTTGAAAGTGTATGTATGTTAATTATATTATGAATCTTATGGATGACTTCAATTATGTCTTCCCCTAAGGTAGGGGGGCCTCCACATGGAGGCTGCCCAGGGCCTCCACACGTCTAAATCCGGCTCTGCTAATGTATATACATTAGGTGCAATGTATGTATTTCATGAATGTATTTTATGAATGAGATATATTAAATAGACAGAACGATGTAGTTGTGTTTTATTTCTCCTTTACACCATGTAAACAATTGTCTCTAATAATGGAAATGAAGGTGTATATATTAGGGTGGTCCACAAAATGGAAGTATTTTAAATTCTTCCTCCCAGGGTTTCATTAGGTTCCATTTCCCAAAAAACTTCTCTGAGCAAAATTTGGGTTCAATCGGTTAATATTTAGAGGTGGCTCAACTACCCCCAGAAGTCCACATTCTTGGCTTCTGGGTCCCCCCATATATATGGGTATTATCCGCTTGTTGGCGGTGGTATCATGGCTGACCAGGCCACTCATTGTTGCCCAGCTAAGATTGTGGACTTGTTAGAATCAGGAAACCTCTTTCGGTGCTCATCCACCACACTTAAGAGAAACTGGAGTTGATCTTCTCTTTCGTCAGAGTTCCGCTGAAGGTCTGAATGAGAGCTACTGCCCTTTCAGCATGATCATTAACTACTTTTATGTTTCCTATGATTCTTTTAGCTTCTTGGAAGTTTTCATTCTCCTCCCAGATGCTGGGGTCATCATCAAGAAAACTAATATTGATCGGTAGGGCCTTAAGAAGCTTTAATGAGTTCTTTGTGGCAAGAGTTTCTAATTTCAGTGTTGCTTTGCATTCCTTGAGTCTTCTTCTCTTTGAGAAATCTAATGACCCCTCCTTTTCCCTCATACACTGGACCATGATTCCCTTGGTAGGGCGGGTCATACTATGCATTGTTTTTAAATCAATGGAGAGGGGTGTTGAAATGACATATTTTGGTGTATAGAACACAATTCTGAAGAAAATATTTAATTCTGATAACCCTAACCTACATCATTTTGCAGTTGATTATTATTAAATTGTTGATTATTTTACTATTGTAGTTACCCCAGAATATGTCTTCTCACGTTTTCTATCATGGCTGCTCACGTTATCTCTCATAAAGCATTGTTCTAACTAATTCATATAAACACATATAATGTAATTCATATAATAATAATAATAATATTTAAATACTCAAATAAAAAGGTGTGCCATTCCACTTAATTGTAATTATCATACAGTTTGGTATATGAAATATTTTGACGGTTTTCTGGCATGGCATAGGGCTGAGGCCAACTGCAGCGATAGCAACAGCAGCTCTGATTGACGCAGGAATCATCAGAGAAGACAATACAAGTAAAGTGATTGATAAGAGCAAGGTCAAGAGAGCACAGAAGTTGATGAGAGAGCTGGGGGAACAGTTCGAGAAGAAGTGCAGGGAGGAGGGGGGGATCTCTTGCATCCTCTTTGATGGGCGGATTGACCTGACCAATGTGATGATGGAAGCTGAGGGCAGTGACCAATCTTTTCCAGCAAAGATCAAGGAAGAACACTATAGTGTTGTTAGTGAGCCTGGCAGCTACTATCTGTTCCACTTTACCCCAGAGAAAGCAACTAAAGAGGAGTCACATGCGGAGAAGATTGCTAAGGTCCTGTTTGCCTGGCTGAAAGAGAGGGGTTATGATAAGACCTTGTTGGCCATTGGAGGAGACTCAACAAATGTCAACACTGGTGTGAAAGCTGGAATAATGCGGAAGCTGGAGCTGCACCTGGGGAGAAAGCTGGTCTGGTTGGTGTGCAACCTGCACACTGTTGAACTTCCCCTGCGCCATCTCATTGTTGACCTTGATGGCCCTACTCTGTCAGACAAAAAATTATCCGGGCCAATAGGAAAGCTCCTTGATTCTGCTACAGACTTTGATATCAATCCAAACTTCACCCGAATCTCTGTTGGCCCTCCACTGATCAAGCTTCCTGAGAAGGTCATTCAAGATCTCTCAACTGATCAATACTATGGCTATAAAATTGTCTGTGCAGTCAGGGATGGAGTACTTCCTGTAGGGCTGGCTCTGTTAGAGATAGGACCAGTAAACCACAGCCGCTGGCTTACCACAGCGAACAGACTTCTCAGGCTCTGGGTGTCAAAGCACGGACTTAAAGGAAAGAACCTGAAGATTCTGCAATTCATTGTGGAATTCATCATTGGAGTGTATTACCCATGTTGGTTCAACGTGAAGGTCAAGCACTCCTGGATCGAAGGGCCTAGGCACATCCTCTTTCAGCTGGACTGCCTCAAGTCCCAGAGAAAGGAGGTGCTGGATATTGTGATGCCAACTGTGAGAAGATCTGCTTGGTATGCCCACAGTGAAGTCATCCTCCAAACACTACTCTGCTCTGAGGATCAGAAGGAGAGGATTGAAGGGGTGGAGAGAATCCTGGCCATCAGGGGAGAGGGGGACCCGGACACTCAGCTGGGGGACTCCTCTGTTAGGAGCAGAAGGACACCTGACATCAATTGTGATGCTTCCAGCATCAGTGACTTGATCAGCTGGTCAGAAGGTGTGTCAAAGCCACCTCTCACCTGCTCTCTAAGCACCTCAGAGGTGAAAAACTTCATCAACACCCCCATGGAGGTGCGCAACTGGCCTTGCCACACACAAAGCATTGAGAGGGTTGTTAAAATGGTGACTGAGGCTTCTGCTAAGTACTTCTCACAGGAAAAGAGGGATGGAGGGATCAGGGCTCAGGAGACCAGCAGGAAGCTGATGTCCAAGTCTGAGTCAAAGCAGGATTTGTGCAACCTGGCAAAGTTCAAGATGTCAGGAGAATGATCTTTGTAATTATATCCAGTGATATACATGCAGTTCACCTATTAATAAATATATGTAAAGTTGATTTGGCCTTGTCAATATAAATGATTTACCTTATATCTTTTAATATATTATAAAGGGGTTCAAAAGGGTAAAATTGGCAATTTAGAAATACAAAATGATGTAGGTTAGAGTTATCCTATCCAAAAAAGAAACTCATATTTGAATTCCCCATGTAAAAACACATAATTTAGACACCCCTGATGGTAGGATTTCCTTGAGATTCATGTTGTCACCTGAGTACGACCCGCCCTATTCCCTTGGTGTCTGGTGCAACAGTTTGATCGAAGAGAGCAAGGGCCACCAGCTCTTCTGATAAGTACCATAGGTGGTTTTCAAATTTCTTGAGAGCTACTTTGGCCACTTTCTGGTCATGATAGTCCTTTAACTTTTGGATAAGATCCAGATCATTCTTCGGAGCTTGTGATGGAATAGGAGCAGTGATCCAGCTTTTTAAGTAGATTAGGACTCCAAAAAGGGTAAGGGTTTTCAGGTCCTTCTTCGCTCGAGGAGTCAGGGTGATTTGATTTCGAAAAAGCCACATTTTGATGGCACAGATAACTTTAGCCATCCACCTTGCATAGTGCGTGCCAGCAGGACGTTTGAATGTGTAACTTTCAATTTTTTCACCAAGAAAGATCAAAGAAAGTTCCAAAAACTCTTTATAGTCATCTCGAAAATTTCCTGTGGCCAGATGTTCTTTGGCAAAGGCAATTATTTCATTTCTGAAAGGATCAACTTGCTCCTTTATCTCATCATCATCCTGTGATGTAGAGAAGGTTTTTAAATCAATGTAGTCCCACATAGATTGGAACCTTTTGAACAAAAGTGGCTCAGGGGCAGAAGATGAACCATGGACTGCTTCAAACACTCCTCCATACATGACTTCCATGCAATGATGCCTACAGGCAAAATAGAAGAGTGGTCGACCAAGTTTCTGTTCCAGAAGAACGCATGCTCCCCTGTTTGTTCCTGTATTTGACGCTGTAGTATCTGATAACATTCCGATTATTGACTTATCTATGTTCCATTCAGAAAGAAGATTATACACTGCAGCTGATTGAGCTTCCCCTGTTCCACTTGGTAGTTTGGGAACACCAAGCAGTTTTGAATCACCTGATTTAACTGAAGAGACAAAGACTGGGAGTCTGTCTACCTTTTCATTCTTGGCAAGTAGATTAGGGATCAACTTCCCATCCCAGTGGACAATCGAAATACTTGGACTAAAGCTAGCTTTAATGGCATGGGTTATTTGCCTTCGATGCCTCTCTCGGTGCCTTTTGATTGAAGAACGAGAGATGTTCACCTCTGAAAGATCTTGACCAAGGCTAGATGCAGTTTCAGCTAATACAAAGGTGGCCCTCCTGTCACTGATGCCAGTCCTGTCCAGAGCAGCAGCCAATTCAGGAGATATGATATTCTTTGCTGCCTTTTTCTTTGGTGGAGTTGGTCCGCTGGTAGATGGGGGATTAATAAGGTAATCTTCATCTTCTCTTTCTGACTCACATAAAGACTCAGAAGAAGAACTTCCCTGATCTAGCATAATTCCTGTGAAGCAGCATATTTTTCTTCTTCAGCTTTCCGCTTCCTATTTACCAATTTCATTTGCTTCTCAGCAGCTCTCTTTTCTGCCTTGTCAGTCACCATATCTGCAGAGACCATTGATCCCACTCGTCCCGCTTTCCTTTGTTGGATCAAGAACTGCCGGTCTTCTTCATTTTTGATTAAGGTAAAGGCATCAGCATGGGCGACATCAAATAGGTTCTCCATTTCTTCCTGAAAGGTTTTCTCTTTTTCTAACTGAGAGTTGCTTTTCCTCCCAGCATTTTTCTTAATCGCTTTCCACTCCAAGTGTAGAGCCTGAATTTTGTGAAGAATGTGGTCTTTCCTTTGAGTAGGGATTCGGGCTCTCTCCCAGAAGAGACGCAATTCTTCAAAAACAGCTTCTGAACTAGGTTTGATCTCCTTCTTCAAGATTTGATGATGGTGGAGGAACATGCGGAGGACCTGGCCACGGGAAGGCAGCTTGGCTCCAGTGATTGTTTCCTCTGACTTTTTCATTAAGTAAAATGTACGTTTATTTGACATTGCAAAACCTGTAAATTTAATAAATCTATCTGAAAGAAAAATAATCATTAGTTAATGTATCTGTAAATAATGTTTCCTTTAATATTCACTATATTAATAAAGGGCATAATGGTATACAAAAAACAGCTTTGAGCCACCCCTAAAGGTTATTCGATTTGCCTTAAAATTTACATGAAATATGTTTTAGCTAAAAGGAACCAGATTATAGCCTGGGAGGAGAGAAAATTGAACTTCGATTTTTTACCCCATTCTGTGGACCACCCTAGTATTATATATATATATATATATATATAATATATGTATATAAACGATAGTGTGTGTGTCTCTAAGGTGACTGGCTGCACCGACTGGCGGGGTTCTGAAGCCGACCAGGAGGGCCACATTTTACTTTAAGAATTTGTTGTGAGAGGACGTGCCCCTCCAGTTAGCCTATATATGTTTATATAAGTCATTAAACTAAGTCGACTGGCTGTATTCTCTGGCTGTGTCCCTCTAAAGAAACTGGCTGACAGCCGTTTACGCCATACGATTGGCTGGCCCCTATGCCAAATGGCTGTGATCCTAAAGACGATCAGGATGGCTAGTCAAGACTCCATTATGCGCCGAGACATGCCTTCGAGAACATCTTGCTCTCTCTTCTCCTCCTCTCTTTCCTTCTTGTGTTTTATTACCCTTGTTAGGTTATTTTACCCACTCCCCCTTTGGAGGGTCTAGCTCCGGCCCCTTCATGCTTAACTCCCCACTCACCTTCCTTGTTAGGTTAGGTTACCCTCTCCCCTTCATGCATACCTCCCTCTCCCCTTTGGAGGGTCTAACCCCCTCTATCCTCTTGGAAGGTCTATCCCCTCCCCCTTTGTTGCATAACCCCCTCTTCCCCTTGGAGGGTCTAACCCCTTGTTGCATGCAATGTTGCAATTATTGATCATGTTACATGCAATTGATTTGTACTCGACATTTTTGCGGATATACAATTAACCTCCTTCGCAACATCTAAGGCCATACATACCACGGGTCGCTACATCATCTGAACTTAGAAAACTATTCTCTAGAGTTCAGTGGTGGCCAACCTTTTTATGTGGCGTCCCACTATTTGACTTGAAATTGTGGCATGTGCCAACTTGAATATTTTAGTGTCCGTAAATTATAAAATAAATTATTTTGCAAAATTTGGCTGTTCATTATAATCACTCGCAGCTAATTCTTCGTCGTCCGCGTGCCACGGGTTGCCCACCCCTGCTCTAGACCCTATGTCGTTTAACTTCGTTGATCGACGGGAAGCTGCGTTATGACATCGGCCATGACGTAACCCTGGAGAAATAGTAATACAGGGGAATCCAAAAGGGGGGGGGAGTTCACCACCCCAAAATATTTGTAACACTCTTTCTGGGAACGTCTTTTTGGATCACCTTGTATATTTTGTATATGAACCCCCACTTTAAAAAACTGAAAACGAGCAAATGTACTTTACTTCTTGCGACTTTAATTATATATCAAAGCAAGAGTGAGAACAGGAAACACGTCATCCTCAGCCTCGCATGAGAGAGAGAGAGAGAGAGAGAGAGAGAGGAGAGAGAGAGAGAGAGAGAGAGAGAGAGAGAATTCAGTATCAGTAAACCTGTTATCTATCTGTTGATGGTAAAATCAAATCCCCTCCAGTATATAATGATAATGAGATATCCTAAAGAATAAAATATTTGATCTAATAGTTTCACTCTTGCACATAAATTAAAAGTTGATTTGTTTAAACATCTTTAAAGAGCATCGTACATAATCTCCCTTTGCGTATATATATATATATATACTGAATGTGTGTATATAGTATAAGCAAATAATGATCAACGGCCTATAAAATTAGAACATAGTGGCGTAAATTTACTAATGAGACGAGTTGTATAACGTAAAATGAAAATAAAAATATGAACGAACATTCGAGCATGTAAATAAATAATAATTGGATAGAAAGATTGTTTGCATACAAGCAAAGTCGGTATATTAGTCTGGAGATGTTAATTTGAGTGACCTTTTTTATGGGGCGGGTCAAAATATGTAAGGTCACGGAGGAAATTCTCTCTCTCTCTCTCTCTCTCTCTCTCTCTCTCTCCTGATGCTACATCGTCCTGCCCTTCTTACTCTGGTCCAAAAAATATGCAAATAGGGTCTTGTAAAAATGTCTTTAAGAGTTGCTTCACAAACGAATGTGAAGAGCCTCTAATAAGACCTCTCTTCCTTTACTTTTTGCTCCGCTACGCATTTCACGGAAGGGAGGAACGCGTCTTACCCATGTTCAGTGCTTGGGTCTGTAAGTAAGTACCGTTCTTCTGAACGATAACAGTACGGTGATGATAGTAATAAGTACTAGGGAAACTAGTACTGACAAAGGCGTAAAGGGATAATAGTATTTTTTTTTTAATATCACATTTCTGTTTATGATTCATTTTGTTTAGGAAAAGTTTATGTAGAAGTTTTAAGTTTTTCGGGGTAGGAGATTAGTTTGGGATTGTGTTTGGATTAGAGACATGAGCGAAAGTTCTTATGACTAACTTTTTTTTTGTATGATTTTCATTTAAGGACCAAAATTACTATACTATATACTTTAGTCAATAAAATAACAAAAATAAGCACTTTATTAAATTTAGTCACACACACACACACACACACACACGTTTGGCTTCCTTACAAAACTACGTGTTTATTTTTTCACTTGTGGATGGTGACATTGAACGCAATTAAATAAATTAACCTAGCGTAACCTAACCTAGCGTAACCTAACCTAGCGTAACCTAACCTAGCGTAACCTAACCTAGCGTAATCTAACCTGACCTAGCCTACTGTTCATTATATCCTTTCTTTGTGATACTGAATGATTTTAAATAAAAAAACGACTGAATCTATGGCGACACTGTTAATGTCGCCACCCACTCGTTCGTGTTGCGATGACGTAACGTAGCCAAGAGCGCACGCGCACACACACACACGCGCGCGCGCGCGCGCACAAATCTTCAAATTTGTGTAAACAAAATTATCTTGACGTTATGAAGATAAATACAGAGTGATTCATAAGTCCTATCCAAGGGTATGTATTGTGGAGTTATTTTTGGGACAGGCTTTTGAATCACACCCTGTATATCCTTGAATGTAAACATGACTCAATTTGTTATTGTAAACTAAACACAATGGTAATTAAATACAAAATCTAGCATCAAATTCGCTGACTTCGAATTCATTGGCTCGGATTCGATTCCTAGCGAGAGCAGCCGGCACGCAGGTCAAACTCAGTTGTTCATCCTTCCATTCGTTGGTAGAAAATTGAATACCATAAAAATGTCCCCGAAAAAAAATGAAGCGAGTTGCTGCAGAGGGGTTGAACACGGGTCGATCCTGAACATTTGTAAAACCCAACTAATATAAATTGTTTGCCAAATATATGGACCGGATATCCGCATCATTTTTAGCATCCGCATCCGCACTTGACTGCGGATGTTATGCGGATATTAACTAATAAATTATGCAATTTACAATTAAATTAGCTTATAAAGTAGCTTATAAGGCCCAGTCATGCACATTTCATGTAAAGTATAAATTATTAATGAACAAACAAATATATAAACCTCAAAATATAAATAGCTGGTAACACAGAAAATTGAATGAAACTTTTTTCATTGAATTTTCTGTGGCTGAAACTCTTGAGAAAGTTATTTTTATCATAATGAAAACACTAATATTAGTTTTAATTCTTATGTATTGCCTTCCATAATAGTAATATCAAGAAATTTGAAAAATTATGTCATATATTCATAATTCTATATTATATTGATAGATTAACTAAATATCCGCATCCGCATCCGCGGGTATTGAAATAAAAAATCCGCATCTGCAGATGTTGAAAACTGACATTCGGTCCACCACTATTATATATATATATACAGGGTAGACCAAGATAAAGTAATCCCATTGAGTTTTGTTAAAAGAAATACTGGAACTACTTTATCTTGGACCACCCTGCATAATGCAATGTCTTAACTTAGTGATTCTAAATTAACGTGCATAATTTGTTTAATTGCAGACTACTTTACTGAAGTAAAACCTATTGAAAAACTTTGGTTTAACTTCCACACAAGACTCAATTAAAAAAGTTAAGGAAAACGTTCAAAAGGATCGTCGTCATCAAATAACGTTTTAAGAGGGAGAAAAAACCCTAAAAAATACTGCTCGTATGTGTTGTTATCGTCTACGCACGGTAGTGTGTGTGGACAATTTTTTTTTTATCCCAACTTTGCACTAAATATAGAGGACGTTGTCGCACATAACTTGGCGTAAATATCGAACAAATTTGTTCACTACAAAAAAGTTTGGAGTAAAATTTATGTGGCCAAAATGTTGTTCACATGAGTAAGGTGTTTGTCCGTGTGATGATGATGATGATGTTACTCTGGGGCATTGCCTTTTCAGCGGCGCCCCTATTTCTTACTTCTCAGTCTTCTCTTTCTCCTTCTCCAGAACTTGCAGAGCATTATTTTTGTTTGATCTATTTTATTTACATCAAACAATAGTTCCCCAAGTATTTTGTTTTTATTCTCTACATAAGGTTACTGAAGTCTACCAGCTAATCTACGCTCTTCTAGGTATTCTGGGCACCAAAGTATGAAATGTTCTAAATCTTCTGTATCAGTTCCACACAATTGACAATTAGTATCACCATTCTCAAATTTTTTCTATCATTTAGGGGTGGGGTGTTTGTTCTACTTTTATATAGTAAAATTTAACCTAGGGTATTATCGTATATGTCCTCTTCACCCCTAACTTCCTGATTCCATTCTCTATATACTGTAATTGTAAACTAGTCTTTAATGTCACCTCATCCTTCCACCTTCTTGAATCCCAAATCTTTACCCGTTCCTTTATCTCTTCCTTAGTTAGCAGGTGTAGTTGCAACATGCTTATACCAATCTCTTTCATAAATTTCTCAATACTTTCAAACCACTTATTCTTTCCCTTCCCTTTCATATCCTCAACAATTACTTTCAGCAATTCATTTCTCACCCTACCATTCACATCCTCCTGTAATATTGATTTTAAGTATTGTAGCTTCCCTTTATTAACTCTGGACTCCATGGATGAAGCACCTATTTCTCCTCGCAAAGTACATATTGGTGCATATCCTGGTGCTCCTAAAATTTGCCTATATACACCATTTTCAATCCTCTGCAACTTTTCAATTTCTGCCTGAGTCAGATTTATAACATTTGTGCCATATAATATAAATGGTAGTGCTACGATGCTGGGCGGAGCTTATTCTTCGAGAATTCTAAGTTCCGCCCAACGGAGTTAGGCCCTATTTTACAAAATGTGTTGTTTGTGGTAAAATATAATAAATAATTTTGTGCATCTAGTGATGTGATGTGATGAAATGTCGGAGGTCTAGCCTTTTCAATGGCACCTCCTGATGTCTTCACCCTCACTGTTTGATATCGTATTTTCCAGAATTTATAGTGTTTGTTTTTTGTGTTCTATATTTTCCTTCCTAAAAATAAACCCTCCAATAATCTCTTTGTTTGCCATAAAAGGCTGTTGTAATTCGATGCACTATTCGATCTTCCCTGTAGGCACTACAGTCCAACAAGAAATGCTCCAGATCTTCTTTTTCGTATGCACACATGGGGCAGTTGGTGTCCCCTCCTATAAATCTATTTCTGTCATTAAGTTCTAAATTATGTGTCCTACATTTGTACAATATGGTTGAGGCTGAGGTGTTATCATATACGTATATCCTCTGTATCTCCAATGTGTCCTTTCCATTTCCTATATATTTTTAAACTTTCCTTTCCATTCACATCTTTCCTCCAGTTGTCCACATCCCAGCTACGTTGTTTGTTCTCCAGTTCCTCTGTTTTGTAGTCTTTTAGGTATTTTATATTTACTCTTAAGTCCCTCATATATCCTTCAACCTCCCCCATCCACTTCCCTCTTGTTTCTTCTTTTACTTTTCTGAATATTTCACCTACCAACCTGCCTGTGTCATTTTTCAAAATACTTTTTACATAGTTGAGCTTTCCTTTCATTACCCTTGTTCTCATCATTGATGCCCCTATTTCTCGCCTCAAACCACTCACAGCCACATTTCTTCCTGCTGATAGTATCGTTCTGCATTATTCCATTCTCATATCTTTGTAGCTGTTGAATTTCTCTTTTGTTTAGTTCTATAATAGTTGTTCCATATAATATTGATGGCAGCGCCAAGCCTTTCAAGAATGCCTTTCTCACAACCAGTTTATAACAACTCTTTTCTATTACTGAGTAGGTCATATTTGCCATTTTCTGTGCTTTTTTGTAACATCACTTCTTTTTGCTTTTGGAAACAATTCCGTGTATTATTAATTGTTATGCCCAAATATTTTATTGAATCTACCACTTTAATTCCTTCTATCTGCTCTGATGCATCTTTTTTGTTGAATATCATAAAATTACTCTTATTTTTGTTAATCTCTAGGCCATATGTCCTCCCTATTTGTATTACTTTCTTGATATTTTCACTTGCCTCATCTATTAACATTAATAGCTGTAATCCATCATCCGCAAAAAATAATGTATATATTTCAAATTTATCATCTTTATAACTTATATCTTCGTTATCCACCTTCTCCAGAATTTGGTATGTCACCAACTTGACTAGAGTTGCTGATAGAGTACATCTTTGTCTTATTCCACTGCTTACTCTATTTCTTTACATAGCTCATCATTTAGCCTCACTATGGTTCTGTTCCCCCTTATAGATTTCTATTATGACTTTTATTATGTTTGGGTGAATTTTATATCTCATGAGGGCTTCCACTAGTTTTTCTCTTTTAACTGAATCAAAAGCTTTTGCGAAGTCAATTGCTGCCACTATCAATGGTTTTCTATTTCAGTAGCTACTTTCTATACAATACTTCAAGATATAGATATTATCCTCTATTCTTCTCCCTGGTGAAAATCCAGCTTGCGCATCCTTGTCCTCATTATTCCTAGTTAGGTGTTCCTCTATCTTCGCTTTTAAGATAGACATGAACAGCTTGTATGCTACATCAGTTAAAGCTGTAGGACTTAGGTGTTTCTCTGTAGGTTTGTTATTCTTTGGCACCATTACTGTTTTTGACATCTTCCAATTCCTTGGTAGTTTCCCTTTTCTCAGGATCTGGTTGTAGCAGTGTGCTAATGCTTGGGTGCACACTTCACTCTTTCCCAATGCCTTGAAGAATTCTGGCTTTAAACCATTTGGTCCAGCAGCTTTCCCATTTTTTATACTTTTTAATCCTTCTTTTATCTCCTTTGTTGTTGTTGTTGTTGTTGTTGTTTAGCCGATCAGCCCACCCTGATCGAGCAAGCCGGCGGCACGCAGGTAACCGATCGCCCTCTCCGGAGTGGACCAGAGGTTCAGCGCACTAGTGATGTTGTGTTGTGTTCGTTGTTGTGCTAGAGCGGTACAGTCTGTCATAATGTGTTCAATTGTTTGTGGTGTGTCCTGGCACAGGTGGCAGGTGTCGTCTGTGGAGTTGTCTAGTCTGTGTTTATATGTCCGTAAGTTGGGGGTGATGTCCACATTGGAATCGTGCTAAGTTAACTCGATCCGATCTGCTCAAGCTGATCTCTGACCTGTTCTCTACTTTGTTGTTATAAAAGGTTCATCCATATATCCCATCTCACTTCTCACCTCTAACGCCATATCTATATGTTCTCTCAGAGTAGGTGGTATTTGGTATTCTAGTGTTCCTATTATCACTCCTTGGTCATCTTCGTCACATTTTTCTTGTATCTTAAACTCCATACTTATATGGTCTCTTAGCCTGGAGGGCAGGGTATGTTTCTCACTCACCATGATCTGTTGGGCAGAATCATTCTGTCTGTACTTATTTATAAATTCTGCCTTCATTCCTCCAGTCCAAACTGTGTCCAACTTATTTGGATGTTTCTGGTATATTCCAAACCAGTAACCTTCAAATTTCCTATCTGCCTCTTTAGGTGCCAGTTTATTTCCTTGTTCTTCATATAATTCTATTTCTGTCTTCCTCTTTACCTTTTTTCCTTTCAGCTTGTTGATATGCTCCCATAATTTTTCACCTCCTCCCTCTTTAATTTCCCCACTGACTTTTTTCTCATGTTTATACATTTCATCTTTTATCATCATCTGGACTTTCCTTTTTTGTTCCACATACTTCTGTAGGAAGTAACTCCGCCTGGGAGTGGGCAAGCCAACCCAAGTCTCAGCCGGTCCCAAGCCCGGAGAAAGGAGGAGGGTTGGCGGCAGGAAGGGCATCCGGCCGTAAAACTTTTGCCAAAACCTTATGAATGCAGATCCATTATAACAAGAGGAACAACAAAAGTAACGAATCTCCAAGAGGCACAGGAAAAGAGATTGAGATGGTATGGGCATTGGGGCAGTCCAGAGGAGGGAGGAGGAGTATGTGGGACGACGGATGCTGAGGATGGAAATTCCAGACACGAGAAGAAGAGGTAGACCTAAGATGAGGTGGCGGGATAGACTGAAGAAAGATAGTGATAAGGGACTGGAGGAAGAGGTGGCTCAAGACAGAAGTGAATGAAGAAGAAGGATCTGCAACAGCAACCCCACATAGAAATGGGCTAATAAGGCTGCGGAAGAAGAAGATACTTCTGTAGGAAGTGTGCTTTTTCTTCCCCACATGTATTTCTCTTTTTTTTTATTGTATTCCTTTCTCTTTTTTATCTCTTCTCTAACTAATCTTTTCATTCATCCAGGGTTTCTCTTCAACTCCAGTGTTCTTATTGATCCTCTTTTTATATGTTCTTTTCAGTTCACTATCTGCCACTTCTTTCATAAGGTTTTCCATTCCCTCCATGTCCTCTATATGTCTTTTATGATTTTTTCTTTCTATTATTTTCACATAGTTCTCTAAAGCTGCTTGGTCTTTTTTGTAATGTTCCGTTGCTTTCCATTCACCTTTGTTATAACTAGTTTTGTCCTCTCTATCGCATGAAAAAGAGACCGTGATTAGGTTGATCGGATAGATCAATTTCTTCCCTTTCTTCGTCAATTTTCATCGTCTTAAATCTGCCATACATGTTGTTTGTTACTAGTACAAAGTCTATCGCACTCTTTTTAGAGTCTCTCTCCCATGTATATAAACCTTCACATTTAGGGTCATTATTTAATAAGACTATCCCATATTCATCTATCCACTCTATTATCATCTTCCCCGTGTTGTCCAGTTTTTGGTAGCCTAGAAAGCCTACATGGTCGTTAAAATCGCCCAGTATTACCATATTTTCTTTACCCATTTTTCCTATACATCAGACGACGCTTGTACAAAATTTTATATTCTCTTATGAAATAGAGGAAAAGTAAGTCAGTCCATAAATTTACAAAAATAGCACACCCATAACAATTTTGAGCTTCACATCCAAAGCCAGTGAGACCAAATTTGTGAAGTTGCACTCAAAATGCAAGTGGTTTGTGAGCGTAAAGTAAATGTTAAGTTCTCATTGGCTTAAAAAATTATGTTCAAAAGACAGAATGATTGCTAATTTTGTGCAAAATTTGTACTTAAAACAAAAAGGCGTTGCCAACAAAAATCATAGACTAGTCTAAAAAATGCGTTCTACATAATAATAAACCTTAAAAAGAACAGGACAAGAATAACAAAAACATTTGGTGTTAAAATTTTAAAATTAAAAACCAAAACAAAAATAGTTAGGCAACAGCTTGATCTTTCGTAGAGTGTAGACGTGCAATTTAGAGCTCTGAAGAAGAAGAACAAAGTAAACATTTTTCAGATAAGAAGAAAAGTCACTGAAAAGGCTACTTTTTTCGCAATTAATGACGAAGCGAAATTCAGATCACTTGAAGAACTGATTTGAATTGTCTTCAAAACTTGGATTCACCGCTTGTTTTAGAAATTCAGAGCTCTGAAGAACAAGAAGAACAAAGTGAACATTTTTCAGATAAGAAGAAAAGTCACTGAAAAGGCTACTTTCTTCACAGTTAATGACGAAGCGGAATTCAGATCACTTGAAGAACTGATTTGAGTTGTCTTCAAAACTTGGATTCACCGCTTGTTTTAGAAATTCACCGCTTGATTTAAAAATTTTCAAAATTTTAGCAAGATTTTAACAAAGCCTATGGCAGAAAACATTAAGACAGGATGTATGGGGACAGTAAATAAAGAGGAGCCTGCTGTAAGTTCAAGGGGAAGAATAGTTAAATTAGCTGGAAAAGCAAAAGGATACAATAAAACAGAGATAAATTTAATAGGAAACATGACAAGAGAAGGAGACAAAACAGTGGATAATAGTGATATATCGATGATAGAGATAGGCCAGAGCCTAAAGAATGGATCAGACAGCCTATTACCTGAAGATGAAATTAGTGAATTGATTAATATAAGCTTTCAAAATGGGGAAAATAAGTTTTGGACCTCAACACAGATAACAAGTTGTAATGATGGCAATTGGGAAAAAGAAGAAAGCTGTCAGATCTGTGGCGGAGAAATCCTAGGGAAAAGTGTTGCGTGTGATAAATGCAAAAAGACTGTCATGCTGGAATTGCCATTATCTTAATAAAGCAAAAATATAGTCACTTCAGATTAGGGAATCAATAGAGAGCTTATTTTGGTTTTGTAAAAAGTATGTGAGACATGTCAAAGATTGAATACAGAGAGATGAAAGAAACCTAGAACAACAGGGTGGGACAGAAAAGGAGGGAGACACAATAATAAAACTGAAGGAACAGGTACTTGAGGAATCAAGGAAGGTATGTGAGTGGTAGGAAAAAAAATATGAAAAATGTAGGGGAGAACTGGTTGATTATCAGGCAAAAGCAAAGGAAATAAGTAAAGCCAAAGATAATGAGCCAAGAAAAATACAAGGAGAAGCAGAAAATTATAAGGTTGAATTGGAAATGAAAGAATGGATGGAAAGCGAACAAGTAATAATATAAATGAGATGGTAGATCAGTTAAAGGAAACTAATAGAGAATTACTGGATGAAGTATATAGAGTGAAAGGTAAAAAGACGGCAGAAGAAAGAACCAATCTTGAGGATAGGGGTGATGAACGGAATCAGATGCATGGAGGAGTTAACTCTAGAACAAATAAATACAGCAGGGATGAGGCAGAAAAAAGAGAAATGCTAGCATCAAAGAAAAAAGGGAAGAAAATGAAACAAGGGATGAAATTGACAAAGAAAGAGTCCTAAATGGGAGAAGGCTTACTGTATGTAAATATTATACTAGAGGATATTGTAGGAATAGAAACTGTTGGTTTGCTCATAAGGACTGCTGGTACTTTATCAATAAAAAGTATTGCCCATACTATGGTTACTGTAGATTTAGATGATATGCAGAGGATAACAGAAAGGAGCAAGGATATAATGCAAAAATATAGCTTAGTATTAGAAAACAAGACAAGGGAAATAGAGCAGTTAAAGGAGGAAATTTACAGGTATGAAAATTATCATATTAACCAAGGATATAGAAGTGGAGATAAAAGATGGAATGGAAACTATAATTATGGATAATACAAACAAAATAGAGGAGAGTATGTTATGTCTAGGAATAACAATTGGGGTGAAACGAGCTCACAAGAAGTAGGAAAAAGAATGGATTTTTTAGAACAATTGCTGTACCAAAAATTAATCCAAATGGAGGGAGCTATAGAAAGAAAGGGTGTATACTAACAAACTCAAGAGGACATTCAGCCACGTTATTGGAATCAGATGACGGGAGGACAACAAAGGGGACAAGACGAAATGGGAAGTCAAGGGGCCAGGGGACCTTATGTGAATGCACAGATACCAGGAGTAACAGCACTACCAATGCAATGTCTGACTACAGGAAGTGGGACCAATGTAAATTGGAGAAAAGGAAAAATAACGACAAAAAATACAATAAAAACTCGGAGTATTATTATTTATAAATCGTAACAAGTTTAAAATGTTCTCAATTTACTATGTCAATATAAGGGGGGCTTAAATAAAAAAATGCATCACTACAAGAAATCATTGAAGGAAAAAATACCAAAAGTAGTATGTATAACAGAATCATATGTAAAAGAAAATGAAAAAGTACAATTGAAAGGATATAAATATTTTATACTAGAAAGTGAGGAAGGTAAAGGAGGAATTGTAGTATTTGTGAAAGACGACATATTAAACTTCTGTTGTGAGGTAGAAAGAATTCGTAACTCAAGTGCACAAATGTGGATATTAATTAGCAATGGAAGAAACAAAATCAGATTTGGAGTCATATATGCACCACAAGAATTGAGAAACAGTATTGAACTACTCAAAAACATGTATAACACTATTGAAAAACAAATAAGAAAAGCAGAGTCAAGAGAAGAAAAAATACTCATATGTGGGGACTTTAACTGCAAAATAGGAACGATATTAGTAAATAATAAAGGTGAAGTTACAAAATCAGGTAAACTCCTCATCAATTTAATAGAGTCAAAAGGTCTAACATTTCTTAACTCTAACAATTTATGTAAAGGACTTTGGACAAGAAGGGAAGGAGAGTCCAAATCTGTATTGAACTATTTAATTATTAAGCAGGAAGATGATTCACATGTAAAGGAAGTGTATATATATATGAAAATAAAATCTGGACCCCTTATAGAGTAACTGATAAAATTACTTACAGTGACCACTGTGCATTGATGTGTACTATCAACTGGTATGAGACAGCATGTAAATTAAATCAACAAAAGGAAAAAATGATAATAGGAAAATGACTAAATAAGATAATAAAAACCCACTCCAATAGACAGAGTTTATTTCCAATCTTTCAAATTTCAAATTTTAAATTCTTTCAAAGAAGGTTCAAGAGAGAAGACTGGCATGGCAACTCCTACTGCAGAAAACCGAGCTTTAATGAAAAAAATAAGTTAGTGCGTCAGTAGAAGTAAAAGTGTATGGTTACGCAGTTCGTTTTTTATTTTTTATCACTTTATTTGATTAAAGGTAAGTTGAATAATTTTGTATTGCTCAATATATGTTGTTAGAGTGGCTGAAGTAATATAAAACAATTCTGATAAACTGAGCACTAGAATATTTTATTGAAACGTAACAATATTGATGGCTCTGACATCCATGCCTTCTTTGCCACGTGGTATAAGGTTGTCCAATTTGTATTATATATATTACATTATATATATATTATATATATTATTATATATATTATTATATATTATATATATATATTATTTATATATATATATTATATATATATATATTACATTAAAAATCACATATTTATGTTCAAAGTACTCTAAATGAATGTTTAATATAGGTAAAAAAAATTTTAAGACAAAAATAAGAATTATGTCCATATAGGGTTAAATTAATCCATTATTTTTACTTTTTCAGACGTGTGACGTGTGACGAAGTTACTGTTATGGCTGCTCGTGGTTGCAAATACCCAGCGGATTCCTTCTGCTACGTGTGCGGCGAGTTCTTCGCAAAGACGGCTAAAACACACTGCTTGGACAGTTGCACCCGTGCAAAGGAAGCCTATCATGCCTACTTCGGAATGCCAGTCGGTGACCAAGACAAACGCTGGGCACCACATGTCATCTGTGACTACTGCCGCCGCACTCTTGAAGGTTGGTTTAGAGGAGAGAAGAGGGCAATGCGTTTCGCTATCCCCCGTGTCTGGCGTGAGCCCTCAGACCATCTCACGGACTGCTATTTCTGTATGGTGGACCCAACAAAACGAAAAAAGGGGAAGAATGCGCCTCCCATTGAGTACCCTGACATTCCGTCATCTATTGCACCTGTTCCCCATAACGCGACGGACCTACCTGTGCCACAGCCTCCCTTGAGAGATCAATCTTGTCCAGCAGAAGAAGCAAGCTATGATGATTCCGAGGAGGAGCAAGGTGCGTCATCTGCTGCGCGCCGTCGACGCCGGGTGGCCGGTGAAAGGTGCCCCTACTACCCCAACCAAGAGGACATCAACGACCTCATCAGGGAAATGGCCTTGACAAAGTCCAACGCCGAGCTGCTCATTTCCAGACTGAAGCAGTGGGACTTACTGGACGACAGCGTTCGAATTACTTCCCAGAGGAAGCGGCATCGCGGCTTTTCAGTGTTCTTCACTCTTAGAGATGGGTTGTGCTACTGCCATGACATCAGAGGACTCTTCGACGCTGTGGGCATTCCCTGCAACACCTCTGACTGGCGGCTCTTCATCGACAGTTCATCTAAAAGCCTCAAGGCTGTTTTACTGCACAACACAAATCAGTGGCCCTCGATTCCTCTGGCTCATTCAGTGCACATGAAAGAAGAGTACCAGAACGTCAAAATCCTGCTGAGTGCACTGAAGTACGACC